>OMLB01062275.1:9690-20880 GCA_900302555.1 Myripristis jacobus
GAAAATGGTGTCCAACATCTGGTCTCAGTCTGGGGAAGTCAGGAAAAGGGGAATTTGCATGATTTATTTATTAATGGCACCCTGATGTTTACTTACAGACTGACAGGACAGGCGCAGCTTCACGTTTTGGCTCTCCAGGGAAATTTCGTGGCTTTGCTGGGCAAGCACTCGATCTCTCACTGGAATACAAACAGAGAGCCGTGCAGTGATGACTTAGACTTGGCAAATCATTCATAATAATAAAAACAATAATAATAATAATAATCCATCTATCCATCTTCTGCCGCTTATCCGGGGCCGGGTAATAATTACATAAACATAGAAAATACCCATAGTCAAAGATGTGTAGATGCAGTATGATACAGGATGTTTATGTAACATGCATATGATATAATATGGTTGGTTTATGTTCAGGATGTATATATTATGATGTTGTAAATGTTGGATTAACAAGAAAATCAGCAGCTCAGCCTTTTTTTTTAACTCGACACCAAAATGATGGGACTCCCTCCCTGTCCTTTCCTGTTTCCTTTGTTCTATCTCCATATTTGATCTGTCTTGTTGACATTTGTTTTAGCGACTCTGCTCGTTGATTTTCAGTTGATTGGCTCATTTCCTTGCATAGCCTTTGCACTTGATTTAAATTGCCTGTTTTACACTCATGTTTTTTCACTTCACTGTACAGCACTTTGAGCTGCAGCTCCTGTGTGAGAGGAGCTATAAGCCCACAGAGAGCAGTCTGCTTCCTGGATTATGACAAGAACACTGACTGGAGAGTTGTATCACCTGTTTTTCAGATCCACAAATCTACAGAACTGATCTCAAGGCAAACCAACCATAGTCTACAAATTAAAATCTACCTTCAAATAATATTTTAGCTCATTGATTTATTTTGCAATAATCTTTGTATTTGGCCTAACAAACACTGCTGCACCTTAACATTTGGAGGAAATGATCCATATATGTACCTTTTTACTGGTGGGGAACACACACACTCACTGTCCACTTTATCAGCTCCACCTGCACAATCTAATCCAATCTAATCTAATCCAGCTGTTGTGCCCTAAAGTTTCCTCTCCTGCTGCCTGTAATTCTCAGCTTGTCTTGTTGTCACGGTAACAGAGGTGTTCATTCACTTCTATGTTTGGCATTGAGCTCATAGTTAGTGCTGCTGTTGGACTGGACTGCACTTTACTGACAGCTGTTTCCAATATTCTGTCCCCCCTCAATGTATGTAAATAGGGAGGACAAAAAATCAGAAACCCCTCTCAGTGTAATGCAGTCCAGTAGCAGACCTCTGCAAACTACAACCTCAGTAATAAACACAAAATTAAAGTGACACATTCTGCACAATGTCAACACAAACTGAACATTATAAACTTTGTTAAAAGGGAGAATTTATGGCAGAGCTGCTGTCAGACTGGACAGGTGGACAGCTGGACCTGACAGGTGGGGGCATTTGTATATATTGCATATAAAGGTTTTATTGCTTGACATTTATCTCCCCAACACGAAGCCTGTGCTCGTGGGGGTGTTATCGAACCCCCAATCTTAATTCATTTTATGACAGTCTTGAAGCTTTTCTTAACAAGAGCTCAGGAGTTGGGAGAAAATATATCTTATTAGGAGATTTTAATATTGATGTCACTGATGTAAGCTGCAGTACTTATAAAGCCTACAATAACTTTTGTAAGACCCTGGAATTGATGCAAATAATTAAAGAACATACCCGTGTATGCCTTAAGTCCCAAACTACCATTGATTTGATTTTGGTCTCTGATGAGCCAAACATTGCACATAGTGGGGTTATACAATACGGAATTGGCGATCACTACCTCATCCACTGTACCAGGAAAAGACTTAAAGTGTCTTTTTTGCTCACCATTTGTGTTAGATCACTTAAGAATTACTCTGCAGATGCCTTTAGTGCTATGTTGAAAAATCTGGACTGGACTAAGGTAACAAATGCATGTGATGTGGACGTGGCATGGGACTGTTTTAAAGGTTTATTCCTTAAGGTTCTAGACACAGTTGCTCCCTACAAACAAACTAGAATTAAACAGAGTAGCCATCCCTGGTTTGACCATCCTATTAGGGAAATGATTAAGGAAAGAGATTCAGCACTGGTTAATTTCAGAAAATCCCAGGACCCAGAAGACAACGAGCATTTTAAAAAGTGTAGGAACACGGCCCATGAAATGATCAGGAAAAGCAAGCAGAATTACTACTCTGAATTAATTAAGGAGGACAGCAATAATCCCTCGAAACAATGGAAAACACTAAAAGACCTTGGCTGAGGTGGTAAATCCAAGGCTAAGGAGGCAAATATAGGGCTCCAAACCGGAGGTGGTAAATCCAAGGCTAAGGAGGCAAATATAGGGCTCCAAACCGACAAGGGCATAGAGTTTGATAAAAGCAAAGTTGAAATGGTTTTTAATACCTTTTTCACTTCTATAGCCAGTGACTTAGTGTCTAAACTACCTGATAGAACAGGGGAGACTACAGGAACCTGGGTGCTAAGGAAGGAGCTTTTTCACTCAAGAAGGTCACAGTTGAGTATGTAGAGAAGATGCTAAGCGAGCTTAACACAACCAAGGCTACTGGGTTAGGTGGCATAGGTGTGAGGTTCCTTAGCGATGCCTCTGTCATTATTGCCCCATACATCACTCACATAATTAACCTCTCCCTTGAGCTAGGAAAAGTGCCCACAGACTTCAAACATGCAAAAGTAAGGCCAATCTATAAAAAGGGATGTAAAACGGACCTGAGCAACTACAGACCTGTCTCAATTCTAAGTGTGATCTCCAAGGTCTTTGAAAGAGTACACGACCAACTTTGTGATTAGGCTACATATGCAGCAACAATTTATTTTATGATATGCAGTCAGGTTTTAGGAAGTCTTGCTCAAAAGATATGTGTCTTCTGTATATTACAGGTTTTATCAAGATGGAGATCGACCAAGCAAAAATGTGCGGCCTTGTTTTGCTAGATCTCCAAAAAGCTTTTGACACTGTCGACCATAACATTTTGTTGTCAAAGATGAAGGCCTTTGGACTAGATGGTTTAGCGATCAGGTGGGCGAGGTCATGTTTGACTGGGAGAGACCGGCGAGTTGATGTAGGCGGAGTCCTGTCTCAGGCCATGCCCATATCCTGCGGCGTTCCTCAGGGCAGTGTGCTGAGGCCTCTGCTCTTTTTATTATACATCAATGACATGAAGGCCCCCTGCTCTAACTCCTTGTTTTTATACACCGACGACTCTGCCATCCTTGTATCACATGAAGATAAGGAGGTTATCCAGGACAAATCAGCTGAAAACCTAGACAGAGTGAAGACCTGGCTGTCAGAAAACAGACTGTCACTACATCTAGGTAAGACAGAGGCACTATTACTAGGCTCAAGGATTAGACTGAGCAGGGAGGACAAAATGAGCGCACGCCCAGGTGGTCCTGGGAGGCTGCATCCTAGACTGGACCTTGAGTGGTGCCCCCATGGCCCTTAATGTCCTCAGTAAGGTAAATGCTAGAACTAGGTTCCTGGCCAGGAAGGCAGCACTGCTAAACAAAGAATGCCTGAAGATCTTAGCCTCCTGTTTAGTCCAGTGCCACTTTGATTACGCCATCACCTCCTGGTATTGGAACCTTACTAAAGCCCTGAAATAAAAAATGCAGATAGCACAGAACAAACTTATTAGAGTAGTTCTTGGCCTTAAGAAGTCACATAGGGAAGGCTCAGTTTACTCAGCTCCACCCAGGTAAGCTGCAGCTGGCCCACAAAATCCTCAACAACAGAGCCCCCAAATATTTTAATAACTACTTCACGAGACCTGTCCACGGACATAACACTAGAGGTAGCCTAGGTAATGTATCTCTCTACAGGCACAGGACAAAGGTTGGAGCACTCTCTTTCAGCTACAGAGGTGCTGTGGAGTGGAATAAACTCCCTCTCTCTACTAAAAAAGTACAGAGCCCAGCCATTTTTAAGATGAGAATTAGGAATGAACTCCTCAGTGGTCTTCCTCTCCAACCATGCGAATAGTTCAGAACGAATAGGATGGTCGTGTATTCGTTTTGTGTGCCCTGTCCAATTTTTGTAATGTCCTGTGTGCCCGTCCCTTATTTATTTTATTGTCTACCTTGTTTGTTGCATCATTGTGACCTTAGCTTTATGCTGGTCTCATTGTATATTGTCTGTGTCATTTTGTTGCATCGTGGTGTCCTACCTGGCATGTGCTTTTGCCTTGTGCTGTGCTGAAATGTCTGTGCAATGTCTGTCTCAATGTACTGCTCTAACCTATTTTCCTCCTCTATCCTTTTGTAAGGACCACAGCGGAAATAAGTCACAGACTTTTCTGTGTTATCTTTGTTAGTTTTGCTCTCTCTTTTTAAGACCTTCCCTGTGTCTTTTAAAAACTATCGAATAAACTAAACTAAACTAAACTAAATCTTGGGGGACAGAGATGGTCTGCCACTGTACCCCTATTTCTGAGAGCATTATGGGACATTACAGGCTCTCTGAACAAAAACAGGCACAACCAATCAAGGCTTTTATGTGATTATGATAAGCAACATGAGCCCTTTAATAAATCTGTTATTAGAAACCTTTGGTAGAATTCAAGATGGTCCTTTTCCCGTTTTTTTTTTAAGCCTTTGACTGTCATACCTGTGATGATTCTGCGCTGCGTCTTTCATTAATCACATGTCAATCAAACAATGTGGGCGAGGCCGTGGCGTCTTTCTCTGAAGCGAACTCTAACAACCCAAACAACGAGGAAGGGTTTCTCTTTAATGCAATGCGGGCCAGGAAGCTGCACTAATGCTCTAACAATACTTCCAAATAAACCTGTCTGGTCACATTTCTCCGCTCACAGTTTTCAATCACAAGTCATGAACTCACTCAGTGAATCTGAACATTCAAACAAAGCGAACAGCTGTTAGTAATTGTGTTAATGAGTATGAGCGCTGACGTCAGCACACTGCGCAGTTTACAGAGTTTGTAATAATAATAATAATATATAATACTATAAACAATATCGAAACTTCGATCAAAGGCTGCCCTCGACACATTAAAACAGAGAGAGAGCTGCAGTTTTTTTACAGGCCCTTTGTCATTTCTCACTGTCATTCTACTTTACATCACCGACCTGTCTGCCAAACTTTTCATATGTTTACACCAAAATATTTAAGTGGAATTGGGCTCTGGAGGTGAACTCCGAGCTGTCACCTTCGTCTGATCTGAAGCAGACAGTGGCTCTTCCATCGTCCGCCACCTCGACCCGACACTCTCCTCCGCTCGACTTCTTCCTGCTCTGGAAGTGGAGCTGAAGTTTGTTCTTGATGCCTTTGGCCTGAGCCGGGCTCCACTCGCCCTCCACGGTGAGGGCAAACGGAAAGTCGTCCATGGTCTTCGCTCCAGACTGAGAAAAGCAGCTCACGCCGTCCGGCTCGGTGTGTGGAGCCTCGGCAGCAGCAGCGCTCTGGTTTCACTTTCGTTTCCGCGCCTGGAAGGTTGAGTATCAGACCCGCCCAGGACCTGTTTTTACTGGCAGCCCAGGGCAAAGGTTGCTTCTCTTATGACAGGGGCGGATAAAAATGTTATTCTGTAATACGTCGATAAAGCTCAGTCTTATTTTAGCCCTGAACTCTGAGGGCAGACAAAGTGCAGCCCGCCTGGTTACGTGAAGAATGATGAATGAACTTAGAAATGCCGCAGGAGTTCAGGACAGCTCTTATAATAATACTACTACCGCTGCTACTAATCACGATTATAACAATATTAACAGTAATGATAAAATAATGTCTAATTATAAAAATCCAAATTTACAAAGTGCTTCACAAAGGCAGCAAAAATAAAATAAAATAAAATAAAATAAAACAAGTCACAAACTCATCAGGGAAAAAAAAACACAAGAAAACAATATGGAGTATAAAAACCAATAAGACAGTTCAAAGAAAATGAAAACTCAAGTAAAATTAGGAGAGGCTCTCTGATTAAAAACAACAACAACAACAAACAAACAAACAAAAAAACAAAAAAACAATGATTTAAGATACTGTACTAACCCAAAATATTAAAAAATGCCGCTTCATTGTTTGTAATTTTTGTATTCATTTAACATAAAAATATTGGATTCAACACAGGCATTTAAAGGTGTTCCATTAATTCGGTGGGTTATTAGTCTTCTGCTCCTCCTCTTCATCAAAGGAGGAGGTTTTCTTTTTATTTAGATCTGTTGGCCATAATGCCTAATGCCCGTGGGACAACAGCGTATGGTTCAAGTTTTATCAAAAGTTTCATCATCAAGTTTCATCAAAAATTTATTTGGAAGCAAAACTCACTATTTACAGTCTGAACAGCAGTTAGTATAACTATATTTCATATTTTTCATGTTTATACTTTTATTTTGATGTTTATTTTTATTTTCAGTTAGTGTCCAGAGTGAGTTTGCTCGTTTCAGTTTAGCTTTAGTTTTGGTTTTAGTTATAGTTACTTATTTTGTTATAGTTATTTATAGTATCTGTATTAGTGTTCAGTTACCTTTATTATTGTAAGAGAGAGGTTCTACTTTCATTTTAGTTCACTGTAACAACCGTGTCCCTGACTGAAACCCTCAGAGCAGAAAGAAAAAGCTGTAAGCAGTATTTGCAACAGTATGCGGGATGCTGAGCTCACACAGGCGCCACGTTGTAAGACGTACTGCAGTGCATTTCTTTTAAAAACCATTTCCAGGTGCTGAGCTGAGAAATGAAAAAATGAAGAATGGGCACAGAATGGGCACTTTTCTGCACAGTAAAGTGCCCATTCTGTGTGACATTTTACTATATTTCAATTTTGAAGATAATCACAGCAAAATGGTTTCAATTTGCAAAGTAGTCAATTTTATGCATATTTTATGTATGGTGAAATTCAGAATGGGTAGGGTAGAGCGGGGTAAGACGCCCTCCTTAAGAACAATGTCTCTTTTCTTTGAAAATATACGTAATTGGAATATCAACATAATATGTACAGAAGAAGTATGTCTAAGTAAACACATTTAGAGGGTAATAAAATCATAACAGACTACAACTTTGTTATTATAAAACAAAATGTAAAATTTTGTAAAGGGGCGTCTTGCCCATCTTACCCCAGTAGGGGGGGCATCTTACCCTATCTCTATACAAACTTGGTATTTATGCATAATATTAACTTTATTTTTCAAATTTTGACATTGCTCTTACTTTAAATGTCTTTAAACCCCCCCCACACACACACACACTTAAAACACTTTACAGACGCAGACACACGCGCACACACACACACACACACACACACACACACACACTTCACATACTCACACACACACTCACACACACAAAACTACGTGTGTACAGTGCACAGGCTACAGTTTGTGAACAATCCAAGCTACCTAGCTAGCGCTACAGCAAGCTAATATATCTTAATGCTGTTATCGTGAGATAAAGTCAGCTAGTTAGCTTTTTGAACTGGCAATAATACATTTCTTACCATTGATTAGCTACTAGGTTTATATGTTAGATGATGAGGTACATGCTTTCACAGAAAAATAACATTAGCAAGGCTAGATATTCAAAATCCTGGGGGGGCATCTTACCCCTTATGGGTGGGGGGCGTCTTACCCCCAACGTCATACTTTTACACTTTCACACATTATTAAAAAAAGTATTTGCTATTTTTTGTTCAAACTAATGGATCACCCTCCACAAGATTTTCCTATTAACATTTAAATATCCTTACAAAAAAACACAAAGGCTTATTTTGTACCGTCAAAATATTACATCAACTTGCCCTTACCCCGCTCTACCCTACTTTACTGTGGAAATTTGGAAGCGAAAACCCAAACTGTATAATAATAATAACCAAATAACAAACAATAAATGAATATAAGACACAAACGTAAGCTACAATGGTCTAATATTGAGGAATTTCAATATTCGCGAGTGGTGAAATAGCCCCATGTTTGGGATAACAAAAAAATAAATAAAAAAGAAATGAAGAACTTGCATAAAGAAAAAAATGTTTTATATCGCAAGAAAGAGCGAGCTTTGAACTTTAAATTTAAAAAAAAATCAGATTTTTTAAGACATTCCCACATGCAGTTATGGGCCAATGAAAATGTGACATGAAAACTTTTGGGGGGATTTTTTGGGATTTGGAGAAGCTGCTATCCATCGACACATACTCCCCTCACTAAATTAGCCGTATGTTGTTATAATCAGACTAACTAACAAATGGTAAGTATTGTTTACACAATGTTGTTTTTGGTCATTGCCGTGATATTATACCATTTGGCCGTAATAAAACGAGGTGCTAGCTTAGAAAATATACTAGACACAAAACGACGTCCAAACTCGCTTTTTTAAATGCTTAGATCGCACATACATGTCAGGAAATGCTTAGTTAACATTTATGCAACATGTCAACTCAATCTGAGTTGATTAACACAATATTTTACATACCTGTGGAGCAGTAAGGAACAGACACTGTTTCAGTAGTGTTGTCATCTCAAGCGCCATGTTTGTTCTACGTCTTCATGACCGACACGGCTTGAGTTGGCGCGTCCCCTACTGAACCTTAGTGTTACAGCGACACCTACTGTCACAAAAATTAACAACAACATTCACTCCAAATGTTGTGTCAAATGTTAGGTAGTAGCTACTAACATGTTTTAGGAAAAAAAATAAGGGGGGAGTCTGTTTTTTTTTCCTTTTCTTAATAGAGGCCATTTTTCCACCCTCTACATTAACGGCAGTGTGTCTGTCTGTTTGTCTGTCTGCACGTTTACTGGGGGGGACACTATTGGCAGCAGACAAAGGTAACTTGGGGTTTTATGTGCTATAGGAGGCAGGGTTCAGCAGCAGCCTGGCACGTCACAAGTTCCCCGACCCAGGGCTCTAGTTTCCCAGCGCAGCGCAGGGTGGTGCAGTGAGGCGAACCCCCCACAGAGCTGGTTTCGAGCAGCGCAACCCGAGGCGCGCTCAGTTTGGTAGTTTGTCAGACCGCGGTGCGCTGAGATGGGAGTGGTGGCGCAGCAGGGGGAGGTGTCGACAGATTCAGCTTGGCGTAGTGACAGTTTAGTGCCAAAAGGATTCGCCGAGGTGAGCTCAAAGCTCAATCTGAAACCACGTCTACTTTCAGCGCAAGGCGGAGTGCAGCTGGTGTAGTGGATGTTTGGCTGACCGATGGGCACATGTCACCAAAACCTCACAATCAGCACAAACGGTGCTGATCTCCTTTGACCTGACATGAGATGTGACAGGACAGTCGATATGGAGATAAATTTATGTGCTGATTGAGATAGTAGCATTGAATAGCGTTTTTTGTTGCCAACACCCACCCGTCATGTCACAAGCACCCTAAGACCTCAAGTGTAGATGAGCCAGCGACCCGGCCCAACCTCAGCTCTTTCCCAACCACAGACATATCACCAAAATAACTTGGACCTTTTTATGCTGTGTGTGCGTTTTATCCGTTGTATAATGTTGCTCTTTCTGTTCATCTAAGTGTGTTGTAACAGTGTAGCTTGGTTGGTTAAATAAATGGAGAGAGACAAAACCTCCAAAGATATATTTCCGTTTTCAGTTTTTGTAGTCAGTAACAGAGAGAAATGAAGTGTGCTGAGTTGTAGGTCTTTGTCCAGTTCAGCGCTGAGGTGAGGACAGCGACACAACAGCCACTCAGGTGCAGACACGGCTGCTGTGATGCAGGTGGCAGTGCGGTGCAGCGCTTTTCCTTTTTTGTATTGGCCCACCCGTTTTTCTGCAGGCCCACCCATTCACAAAATCCTGGTGCCGCTACTGACAGAGGGAGCAGCTGTTTTCCTCGACAGGGATGATGACTCCATCTCAGCCATCAGGATCTTCTCCCTCCAACCAGACGCCAACACACTGGGAGGCAAAGGAGGAAAAGTGCAGCTCCTTTCAGAACAGACCGTCATAACGCACAAGCTTGACATGTTTTCAATCATCGCACCTGTTGTTTTTTTTTTTTTGGTTTTTTATTTTATTTTAATATTTCCTAATAAATCAAAATAAGTTCAACAGCAGGGAAAATCCTCCAATTTTTCAGCTTGAAATCTGATGAACTCTCCCCGAGTTCATTTTGAGTGTGACAACTTAACTTTCAGTCCTTAGTCTCAATTTTCTTTTTTAAGCTCATTTTGAGGAACGGTAACATTAAAGTAACAAAATCATTTCAGAGTAGAGTTTTAAAACCTACAGTACAACACTTCCAGTAATTGTTTCTCATTTATTTCTTGTGTTTTATATCATTGTCATGACAAAGTGGCACGCTATGTCTCATACTTTCACAATGTTTGATGTCATCCAGTAGTGTTTGTGTTTGGGTTAAATAAAAAAGTCTGCAGCATAATATTTTTATAATATTTATTGGTAAGTAGTTGTACAGTTTCCATAATAACTGTGGGAAAGAGTCGCAGTCTCCTCTGTCATCATGTTCCTGCTGGTTTCTCCATCATCAAGCCCTTTCTCCTGCAGCTAGCCTCCACCAGTCCTGTTAGCATTCCTCACTGAAACCAAGGAGTATTGCTAGCTACAAGCTACAGTCACCCATTGGCTTGCAGTAGCATAAGCCATTGATTTAAATGAGGAATGCTGAGAGGCTGCAGTCTGTCCACCGATACAAGTAAACAACCACTGATGAAAAGAACAAGTCAAGATGTAAACATGTTTCTGCAATATTTTCAGATAATGCACAGAAAGCGTGATACTCAGCTGTAAGAACAAACATATTCAGTTTATATCATATTTAGGAAATATTTAGAAAAAACAAACACACACATAAAGATAATGATGTTTTGGAATTTGAATATATTTTTTCTGAGCCCAGTTTCCACAAAAATAAAAAACTTACCATTGTTTTGTATGGTGGCGCATTAGGGCCATTATGAGGACTGAGGGGGTGAGAGGGAATTCAAATTTCTGAGATTTCTCTGAGACTCATGAGAAAAAAAAACTCCTCAAAACTTGTAAAAAATTATAAAGTGACGAATATATGAGTAAAAATGTCATACATTTCTTTGGCATATATTTGTGAGGGGTTGTTTCTCATTAATTTACCACTTTATTCTCAAATCAATTTGTGACTTTAGAATCTCTAAATTTCCAAGGGTTTTTTTCCTCCCAGTTTTTTTTTTTTTTTTTTTTTCACCAAAAAT
>OMLB01062278.1:3203-25204 GCA_900302555.1 Myripristis jacobus
TCTGTTTTTTTTCTCTCATAATTATTATTTTCCCCTTTGATTTTTTTCAGAAATTGTGGTAAAGCTTTCATCTATTTTCTTTGACTGGAGGAGATGGGCTTTCATTAATAAGATACCACCCAGTATTAAGCCAGTATTTTTCATTTCTCTTTTGTTATGTCCTAAATCAAGATACTGGACTTGGTTTGTTTTATTTTATTTCACTTGATTTTATTTATTTTTTTAACTGTAGGAATGTACTTGCCTGCGGTTAGCTATTTTTATAATGTTTATCTAGTTGCCTCATCTTGATCTGACCAGTTTTGCAGGATGAGGCAATAGTTGATAGAATTTATTCTGTGATTGCAGGCGTCAAGAAAGATCGCAATCAGAGGAAAGAGCAGCCAAGAGGGAGGCCGTGAGAGACCACATAAAAACATTTACCTGCAGAGCCAGCCATTACGCTTGCAGAGGTGCACCTGGCAGAAAGTACCTTCCTGTAGATCTGAATGTGAAAAAGATGCATCAACTGTTCCGCTGTCAGAACGAGGAGCAGATCTCCTACGCTTTATATTATAGTGTATTCATGTATGACTTTAACCTAGGTTTTGGACATCCATCAAAAGATGTGTGCAGCACCTGCATTAAGTTCCGACTGAGACTGAAAGACCCAGAAATCTCAGATGAAGAAAAGCGCAAGGAATCTGCCCTGTTTATGTTACATAGGCGCAGAGGACACAGATTTTATGATCTTCTAAATGCTGTGGGTGAATCTTTCACAATCTCATTTGACATGATGCAGAATTTGGTGCTGCCCAAGTCACCAGTTGGGCAGACTTACTATTCAAGACAGCTGTACCAGTATGTTTTTGGTGTTGTTCGCTATCGTGGTCGTGGTCTGAATCAGAGAAAAGAGGACATTCATCTCTACACATGGTTAGAGAATGAGAATAAGAAAGACAGCAACATGGTGGCATCTGCTTTGCAGCATTATTTAGCTAGTGTTGCTTGTGATGAACTCCATGAGTATAAAGACCTGAGGCTTTTCTCAGATTCTTGCTTTGGGCAAAATAAAAATCTTAGCGTACTGTCAATGCTTTTAGCCCTGAGAAAGCGTAAGTTCAAAGAGTTAAGAATGGAGTATACCTTTCCTGTCCGCGGCCATAGTTTCATGCCCCCTGACTGAGTCTTTGGTCGTTTGGAGCAAGAGATAAAAAAAAAAGGACACCATACTGCTACCATCTGAATATGTGGACATTATGCACAAACACGGAAATGTCCATGTTTATGGAAAAGACTGGCAATGCTATGACTTCAAAGCTGCAGCAGCTAAACACTGTCCCTCTTCTTGCTCATTTAAGATCAGTGATGCCAAGGTATTGGAAATCAGTGGTGACAAAGTGGGCTTTAAGCAGCTGTACAGTGGTGACTTCTGTTACCATACTCTCCTGAAGCATGGTAAGAGGTGGGAAACCTTCAAACCAGCACTTGCTCCTATAGTAAACTGTGTAAAGAAGGCAAAAAAGGATGATGTCCTAAAACTGCTACATGAGCTTGGGGTTAGTGCAACAGTCCGCACATTTTATGAGGATGCCTTGGCTGACGTGGGATGTGATGTTGGAAGACAGGACTTAGAGGAAAACAGTGATGAGGAGCAATAAGCTGAACTGATGAACTAAAGAAAACTCTTGCTCTCGTGCCTTACTGAAAATTGCACTGGACACTGAACAGTTCTGAATACTGTGCAATACTGGGTTAAACTGAAACCAAGGAGTAACTGTGTAACACTAAACAAAGAGTAGCACTAAAAACGATGTAGCATTGACCACTGAATGTTCAATATGAAAATGTTGCACTTTAAATCTTGCAGCTTTGTAACACTAGATACTGTGTAATACTGAACAGCAGCACTGACAGACTAATGTAAAATGGCTATGTTTTGGCAGCTTAGTGCAGTCCATTGTTACCTGTTCTATGAGGGGTTTTTTTTTCCCAGATTTCTGTTTACAGTTTTAACAGTTTAGTTTTGCAACATATTGAAGTTTAAAATACCTCATCTGTTTGTTTTATGATATGGACTGAAAACTCTGAATAATGTGAAAATTATAGCACTGACTATTGGATGCGGAATATTGCAAAAATAGCCACGTTTTTATGGCTTATCACATTGTATTTTTATTATATTTAGCTGAAGTTGGTCTAAACTTATGTGCGTTTTTTTTTAGCACTTGCTTGTTTTATGATAACTGAATTTGCTCTTACCATTAGAAGAAACACATAGTCATTATATTGCCTAATTCAGTGGTTATAAAATGAAATGTGAAGTTAACTATTTTTGCGAAAAAAAATGAATGTTGGAGTTATCTGCTTTTGCCAAAAAACTAAAATTTAATTGAAAAAAAATCTATTCTCATTAAAGTTTGATTTTTTGAGATATCTCTATTTTGTTTTGGCATATCTCCTTGGTCAAAGCCACTATACTTTGGTTTCACTGATGTCACCTTCAGTAAATAATAAAAAAAATTATTTTATGAAAATTTATAAAAATGGAGTTATCTGCTTTTGCAAATGAACTCTTCATATACATACATACATACATACATACATACATACACACACACACACACACACTCACACACACTACCAGTCAAAAGTTTGAACACACCTTCTCATATATGGAATTATGTAGCAAAGAAAAAAATGTTAAATAACTCTAAATATGTTTTATATTTTACATTCCTCAAAGTAGCCACCCTTTCCTTTGTTGACAGCACTGCAAACTTTGGCCTTGGCCGTCTCTCAATGAGCTTCATGATGTAGTCACCTGAAATGGTTTTCACTTCACAGATGTGCCTTGTCAGGGTTCATTTGTGGAATTTCTTGCCTTCTTAATGGGGTTGGGACCATCAGTTGTGTTGTGCAGAAGTCAGGTTGGTACACAGCTATAACAGCCCGTTTAACAACGGTTAGAATTCATATTATGGCAAGAACCAATCAGCTAAGTAAAGAGAAACGACAGTCCATCATTACTTTAAGAACTGAAGGTCAGTCAGTCTGGAAAATTGCAAAAACTTTGAATGTGTCCCCAAGTGCAGTCGAAAAAACCATCAAGTGCTATGACGAAACTGGCTCACGAGGACCGCCCCAGGAAAGGAGGACCAGGTGTCACCTCTGCTACTAAGGATAGGTTCATCCAAGTCACCAGCCTCAGAAATCGCAAGTTAACAGCAGCTCAGATCAGAGCCCAGATAAATGCCACACAGAGTTCTAGTGGCAGACACATTTTTACATCAACTGTGCAGAGGAGACTGCTTGAATCAGGCCTTCATGGTCAAATAGCTGCTAAGAAACCACTACTAAGGAAAAGCAACAAGCAGAAGAGATTTGTTTGGGCTAAGAAACACAAGCAATGGACATTCCTTGTGTTTCTTGGCCAAAACAAAGTGGAAATCTGTGCTTTGGTCTGATGAGTCCAAATTTGAGATCTTTGGTTCCACCCGTTGTGTCTTTGTGTGACGCAGAAAAGGTGAATGGATGGTCTCTACATGCATGGTTCCCACCGTGAAGCATGGAGGAGGAGGTGTGATGGTGTGGGGGTGCTTTGCTGGTGACACTGTTGGGGATTTATTCAAAATTGAAGGCACACTGAACCAGCATGGCTACCACAGCATCCTACAGCGACATGCCATCCCATTCGGTTTGGGACCCGGTCCAACCGGGTTAGTTGGACCATCATTTACTTTTTAAACAGGACAATGACCCCAAACACACCTCCAGGCTGTGTAAGGACTATTTGACCAAGAAGGAGAGTGATGGAGTGCTGTGCCAGATGACCTGGCCTCCACAGTCACCTGACCTAAACCCAATCCAGATGGTTTGGGGTGAGCTGGACCGCAGAGTGCAGAAAAAGCAGCCAACAAGTGCTCAGCATCTCTGGGAACTCCTTCAAGACTGTTGGAAACCATTTCAGGTGACTACCTCATGAAGCTCATCGAGAGAATGCCAAGAGTGTGCAAAGCAGTAATCAAAGCAAAGGGTGGCTATTTTGAAGATTTTCAAATATAAAACATGTTTTGAGTTATTTCACACTTTTTTTTTTACTACATAATTCCATATGTGTTCATTCATGGTTTTGATGCCTTCAGTGAGAATCTACAATGTAAATAGTCATGAAAATAAAGAAAAAACATTAAATGAGAAGGTGTGTCCAAACTTTTGACTGGTAGTGTATATCCTTAAAAACATCAAAAAGTAGGCCTTAATTTAGCCTTTTCATGCATGGTGCCCACTATAGGAATATATTACAGTTTAGGCTGTGTGGCATATATTTGCATTTTTCAAAATGTCGTTATCTCTGTATTGACTCCATTAATGTTTGGTGACACATGAATTTTTCTCAGTTTGACATTTCTCTTCAAATGTACAAATAAACATGAACAGACTGCTGATTCATCATCTTAGCAACCTGCTAGCATCACCATGCCAGTAAAGTACCTGTCTGTGTAGCTGATTCATCCCACAGTAACAATATGAACAGTTATCATCTATGTACACCATCTGATTCCTACATGGCCTAACATGGCCTTGGTTATGTGGGTCTAATTTCAAATTGAATAAATGCATAAAAACCGCATTAGAAATATTTACTTTTCATCTGAGCGCGGTGAGGGCAGTGAGACAGAGGAGGTTGGCGGACCCGCCTGAGGCTGCAGGTGCACCTACTTTCTGATTAATGGGAAATTATGAGGAGCTCCCTGTAAGTTCAGGCGGCTTCACTGACCTGCTCCGCCTCATCCTCTGCCCACCGTCATCACGGAGCTCAGCTGATAAATAAATATCCCCGATGCCATCTTCATGCACTCAGCTAAATAGTAATCCGTGACTGTCGTTGAGTCAGATAGGTTTCGAATTAGACGAACATAACCAAGGCCATATCAGGCCATGTATGAATAAGAGGGTGAATATAAATGATAATGGTTAAGGTTACTGTGGCGTCACCATGCATTAACAGAAGCAATGCACTGATCCAAATGACAAATGAAAAATGTTTCTGTATGACACACAGAATAAAGCATAATATTTGCATGCAATGGTTAAAACCTCGCAAGAAAACTATTTCTAATTATTAAAATGATATGTTTAAACTTCAGGTCGGTGTGGGGGACAATCTCAGAAATCTTGAGTCCTTTTTCTGTCCCCCAAGGTAAAGCCTACACAAATGTCCTTCCTAGGGCTAACTATTGGATCTCAAGGTAATTATGTAGACATTTTTTCAGAGACAAAAAGGTACATGTATGTTCCCAAGCAGCAAAGGGTACATATATGTACCGTTTCCTCTAAATGTTAAGGTGCAATATCAGGATACAGTGTTTGCTATGCCAAATACAATGAATGAATACAAAATAAATGAATGAATAAATACTTTCATGAATAAGATTCAGATTCAGATTCAGATTCCTTTATTGTCATTCAGACATTACATCAGAGATGCACTGTGGAACGAAATAACGACGCATTTGTTCACGATAAAAAATTGAATAAACACCATAAAACAATAAAAGAATAAAAAGAACAAGAATAAAAGAATTAAAAAAACAGGTCAGAGAGAGGCAGTATAAATATATAAATATATAAATACCCAAATAAATAAATAAATTAGGTGAAATATTAATATAAGGTGGATTTTAACTTGTAGGCTTTGTCTGAGTAACTTTGAAATGAAATAAGCTTTGTAGATTTGTGGATATGAAAAATAAGCAATACAATTATCCAATCAATATTGTAGTGATCATACAGGAATAAGACTGGTGTCTATAATCAGTACTCATTTGTACTGCCCCAGGTACTGCCTCAGTGACAAGCTGCTGTACCCCTAAAGGTACAGTTATGTGTTTTATTTTCTCAGAGTGTATGTCTGCAAATATTTAATATTTGTCTGCAAATTGTAAATGTTCCTGTATTTGCTCCCAAAAATCTGCTCACCTCACCTTAAGCAGAGGGTTGATACCCAACATGGCTGACACTGAGACCACTGCCTGACTTTATTTACAATGGAGTCAAACCAAATTTGAGAGAGGAGGGGACAAGAACACAAATATTAGTTTTTCCCCAAGACTTCTGGCTTCTGGAGCAGTTTGTCCCCGAGCTGTAACTTTACACCCTGTCACTTTTTCTTTCTCATCCGGCGTCCCAAAGTAGGAGCACGGCAATAAACAGACACTGGCGCACGGGCAAAGGCAGCAGTGCTTTGTAAAGCGTCTGTCTTTCTATTCAAACAGACAGGCTCATCTGTCTCTCACCAGACCCTTTCTGAGTGCCAGCGGAAAGGAATAACAAGCAGTTAAGTATTTTCTTCTACTTGACCCATGACATGCGGCTCCTGGGCTCCCATGTTGAAATGCAGACGGAGAAGAGGAAAATCTCTTGGCCAGACCACCGAAACATTGTCCTGTCAGCACGATGGTTGTCTAAGGAGTCCCCGGCTTGTCAACATGGAAGTTGTGAGCTGATGATGGTGCTCCCCCTCAAGAGACGATGAGGAATGAACGTATTTTGTCTAGTGACCTCCTGACCCCGAGCACAGGACACAGACATATTCTTCTTGTCTGCCGTCTCGCTATACTGTTGTACAGATTCAAGATGTGTCCGCTTTTTTTTCCAGTTTCGGTGGCATTGAAGAGTCTCCTGGGTGACAGTGTGGTTGTATTTCTATGTTCCCTCTTGTCAGTTATCCTTGAGGTATCAGTGAAAATAGGGCGCTATAGATGAGGCGTTGCAAGAAAAAGGACACTGACATGTTTGAAATGTTTCCTTACTCAAAGACTATTTGACAGATTTTTTTCTTTAAGGCTTTTCTATAAGTTTCAAGGCTTTTTTCTTCACCTTTCTGCAGATGCTCTTAGTTATAATGTGTCCCTTTAATCTTTATAGCGGCTTTTAAAGAAGCTGGAGTTAAAGGAACTGAGTTAAAGACACTGGATTCCGTGTTTCCGTGGCTGAAATGTTTTCGATTACACAGCTGCCATTTTCACTTAAATTTAAAAGCCTCAATTAAAGGTAAATGAAGCGAATCATTGATGTGGAATGTTTTAGCAATGTGTGAAATCTGTAAGCAGCAAAGAAGGAAAAGAACAGTCGTCCAACACAGATTGTTATGATAAATTCTCAGAGGATAATTGCCACAGTATGTCTTGTTCCTGCGCGAATTTACTTAAAAAAAAAAAAAAATTCATTCTGAACAGCAGAAATAATTCAATTTTCTTTTGTAGAAGAAACATGATGAGAACAAGCATTTGGAATTAATGAGCCTCATTATTTGGATATGTATTATATTTAGTCAAATCAAACAAACACAACTAACAGATCAATCTCCATTGTCCCTGCCGTACGCTGCAGAAAGGAAAGGAGGTGTCCATTGATCGCCAAAGCATCGACTGAAGGAGAAAGTATTCAAACTTGTGCCATTCAAAATGGCCAAGGATCGATTTAAGTGACGAGGTTTAGACTGAAATTGTCAGAAAAATGGAAAAAACATGTAATTTTAAGGAGGAATTTTTAAAAGAATTTTGTGAAGACATGAAAAAATTTTGTGTCACTGCTATGATTCCCTGGTAACTTATCTCCCTACCAGCAATGGGCGAGTGAATGAGGACTGTGTGAGGTGAGTGTATTAATTCACTCATTCATTCACCACATCATTGCCATACTGTCTACTTTATGAGTCTGTGATTGAGAGTGTGATTTGAGCTTAAAAAAGTGCAGATTTGCATCCATAGCCTCATACAAAGGACAATATGACTACAATAGATAGGTATAACTGTGTAGCATTTCAAAAAGTCAGATTAATTTTTACCTTGAGTCAGTTCCAGTGGTGGTTCTGCCTATGTTGCCGCCCTAGGCGAAATTACTGCCTTGCACCCTTCCATGTTACTACTCCTACCCTTTGCTTTACTATTTTGCCTCTCATTTTTTATATAAATGTTACCGTATGTCCCTTATTAAACCATTACAATGCATTCTGTCATATTCCAAAATTATGTAATTACTCTCTTAAATTACTAAAATCATCAGAACATTTACTATATGACTCTCTGTCTCGCCTTGCCCTTGCAAATCGCCTTGCACTTCCATCACTCCATCCTCAAGCGAGACAAGCAGACTTTAGCAGGCCTCACATAACAACCTTGAAGATGAGGGCTTTTACAAACACCTGCATTTTATTCTTGAGTTTATGTGTCAATAAATGTGGGTTCTAAGTGTTCCTTTGAAAGTCGAAGTGAAAGTGAAAAGAGTGGTTTGTCCTGAAAGCTTTACGAGAATGAAACCTTTTTCCCCTCCCGTAAAGTGTCGGCCACACTGGCATCTCCTCTGTCCTTTGCTGATGTCCAAATGTGACTTCATGATAATAGAAGCTATAGCTCTGTTTTTGAAATTATAACCTTTGCCCATTTTGTGCAACTTCATCCAGGTGTCAGAAGCCTAGTAATTTTGGTAAGTGGAGCTGCAAAGAGACAGGAACGCCCAATCACCGCCACAAACACATACACAAGTAGCCGATAAAAAAAAAGGAAAAAAAAATCATGAAAAAAAGTGTTGGTGCCCAGCAGTGTTGAATAACACTGTGATCAAAGGATCCAGCTCCGTTTTATTCAGTGACTGAAGCTTCTCAAAGACATGTGGCAGGATCCTCTTTGCAGTGATGTGGACAGCTTAAGTTGGACATATCACCGTGGCAACGTGCCCTGCTTCTAACTGCAACAGACATGCTTCCGCCGGGAGGAGCGGTGCGCAGTCATTGGTGATGTCACAGTTTGACTAACAACAACTCTTATTGGTGCTGGCAGCACCTGAGCCAAAATAATACGGGGCAAAAACTCCACCACATGGGACTACTGGAGGAAAGATCCACCGCCAGAATCAAGTTTGACTGAAATGCAATAAACGGCGAAGGGTTGTGCGAGAAATTGAGGCTCACGGCTTCCTCGATTGGAGCGCTTTGTCACTTGGCCCAAGCGGCGGCTTCCACAGCTAAGTCATGCCACTTTGTCTCAGGCCTAGGGATAATTTACCCCATTCAGTGGGTGTTATTATCTCCCTGCCACGGATAGTCGTTGAGGACGGAGCGAGGGCACCATTTCATATGCCGGACATTTTATCATTAATCTTCTGGGAGAGAGTGAGGAGAAGAGATAAAGAGAGAAGGAGGTGGAAATAAGACACAGACACTTTTCCATTTCATTCCAGTCCATTTCACAAACATCCACGTCTGAAATGTGGGGTGAAGGCAAGACCTCAGTGCACAACATTCATCCACATGAGTATGAGGAAAGTGGTGTAGGTGGTCTGGGAGGAGATCGTAAAAAGATGGGCAGAGACCGGTGAGAAGCCATTGTCAGCTACGGTGCAATTCGTGCTCAGTGCAATTCCATTGTTCTGCTTGCAGGAGAGGCGAGGTGAGGGTGATGATATGTGTGTGTGATTGTTAGTACATAGGTGTATGTATGTGAGAGAGAGGAGGTGCGTACATTGGCGTTATGCAGTACATTTCTGTCAGGTTTCCAGAGAACATGCTATCGCCTGCTGTCATTGCTTCTTTCTGCTGCCATTCGCCTTTTGCAGTGGGAAGTTTTGATGCATTTTTAATTCCAGTGGTTACCATGGAAATGGAGGGTTTTTTTGTCAGCTGCACTGTGAAAGGCAGGTGCATGGCAGGGACCCAAGGCGACAGTAGTTGAAACACTTTCAAATGTTTCACCGACTGCCAGGGCCCAGTAGCAAGGTCATAGCGCTTGTTATTCTGAAGAAGTGTACCTCCTTTATAACAAACAAAGTTTGTTTCTCAGACCTTCCACTACCCCGAAACGCAATATTGTGAATAAACATGCAATTATTCATCGTCTGCAGTGATTTAACAAGGTCTCACTGTCCGGTGCTTCACTGAAAAATAAAATCTTGATCAATAATGCAGCTCCCGCCAACACTGGATCAGCTTGACAAACACATCTCTAAGCTGCAAAAAAAAAAAAAAAATCACTGCAAAAAGTACTAACATCAGAAAGAGCATTGATCTTCAAAACCGCCAAACAAGATTTACACTAACTGCACTGTAAATGTTGCAGTAACTGTGAACCTGACGCTCTTTGTTCCATTGATTCATCAAGTTCACACCCTTGAGCATTGCACACAATGAATCACACCAATATATGACCTGAGAGACGAATGGCCGCAGTCAAAGGTCATTGATTGTAAGGAAGGAAAAGAAACTGCAAGGATAGTGGAATGCAGGCGGCACATAGCAATTGAAGGACAAGAAGAAGAGGGACAAAGTGATTTTGGCTTAACGGTGGGCGGTTATGAAGATTTGTCTACAAGAGAAGTGGATGCTATCTGGGAGGGGAAAAAATAAAGAAAAAAACAACAACAACAACGAAAAACATCCCTTTGGGTTCTCCAAAAGCCTGAGCTACAACACCATTTCTGACGAGGAGGCAGGCTCGAGTGTCAGCGCTAAATTTACAGCCTTCCCATTTCCTTTTTCGCGTTTTATTTTTCCGAATCTGCGCTGGAATTATTGTCACCGGTGTCAGTTGAGTGTTTGTTTTGGTGATGTGCCAACAGCATCCAAAAGTGTGCCAGAGAAATGGGAAAAAGCATCACCAAGGAGGACAAAGCAAAACTCCACTAAGCCTCAAGGGTCCCTCAGGCCATATTTTAAAGAGGCTAGAGGGTGAATATAGCTGTGTATACTCGGCTTGTATCTCCTATGTGTTCCGCTGGTTGGAAATGGCTGACTAGATGCTAATAAGCTTGCTCTGTCATGCTTAGACTGTCAGACCTGGTGCAACTGCATGTTAAGATAAAGAGCCTACATTTGGTAATGCCGAATCCCAAAGGTCCTAGATCCCACTTGAGTTTTAGCATATGAATGAGCATAAGTAATGCAAATATATTTCAAGAAAACTTTGCCCATCCTTCTTTCCTCCTCTCAGACTGGGGCGAAACTTCTCCCCAAACATAAATCCATCTAGTACCCAAGCTGGTGTTTCTGCCTGTAGATAGCTTTTGTTCATGGCTGGCTGGCCTTACATTTTGTGGTTGGTGATTGGCAGAGTGTCCAGCGGGCCAGTTCCTTGAAGACTCCCCCTGTACCGTCTAGAGGTCCTCTGCTATTGATTTCCTGCTTGCGCTCGCTGCTTGACCTGCCAATCAATGGTCAGAACAGTGGGATGTCATTGGGAGCAAGTTGACGTCGTGTGATGCTTGGCAGACATGTAACTGATGGCACTGAACGAGCAAAACATATTAGGGAGAGAGAGAGAGAAAGAGACGGGCGGCAGACAAAAGGGAGCACGCGCTAAACCCCAGACTTTGGAGTTACGGCCAGAGAAAGTGAAGTTAATCTTAAATTAAAAAGCATCGAGGTGCTTATACATTTGAGGAGATTCTCTGAAATCCAATCAGTTCGCCGAGAATCATTCACTTTTTCTGTAAAGTGCAAGCAAGTGTGACTTACTGTACTCATTCAATCCAAGTAGCAAGTGATTAGCTGTAAAGAATAAATCTTGAGAGAAATTCATTTGAACTGGACACAGTGGAGTGGAAAACTATTGAAAAACATCACACCCCCAGAGTTTTGCTGTGTGATTTCAAAGATGGACTCAAAGGGAGACCCAGAATAAATAAATAACATTTTCTCCTAAGGACTACAGTGTGTGAAACCACTCTTTCTAATTCAGTGATTTTGTGGCAATCCCACTAAGAGTACTCTTTGTATGTACAGCTGAATCCAACTAAATTCCTGCTGCGATGATTAAAACACTCGGATTGCCACGTGCATCCCTTCACACTCTAACAAAACTTTTTTTTTCTCTCCCAAATGTTTTTTTTTTCTTCTTTTCTGATGAAACAAAATCATGGCAACCAGAGTTGAATTTATACCATGACTGCAAATTAAGGGGAACATGAACCCTTGACTTTATTTCAGAAAACATGCCACCTCATTCTCATATATTGGATCCATATCGTTTCCCTGGTTCCAGATAGATTCAGCAAAGCAGAACTAGTGAGTGAGGATTGAAGTCAGAGTTCAAGTGCCATGACGCTCTGGTGAATTTCAACACTGTGTGACCAATGCGGTGCTCCGAGTTTGACACACAGAATACATGTTAAATTTAAAAAGGCCAGACGTGAGGAAAAAGAAACAACAACAAAAAAAAGGCAAACAATAAAGTTACGAAACAGGCATCATCTATCCAAACCTCAGACATCTGACAGCTTTACTAATCATTAATAAATGAATGGTATGCACATAACAAACAAAAAACAAACAAAAACAAAAAACAAAACAATACGAAGCAAACAAAACATATATAAAACATAAATAAAACATATAAGTGAATGCAGTTTATTTATTCAGTGTAGGTCTAAATTTAAAATCCACCTAACTGCAAAAAACTATTTAAGGCATTTTATATTTCCCTGTTTTTTCGTTTTTTCTTTTTACCTGTGCTTGCTTTGTACATTTTATTTAATTCATCATCATAAAAAAATCACTGATTGAAATACCTTAATTAATAGGTTTAAAATAGTTTGTTTAAATGATAATACTCAAAACACTAGAAATTAAAGAGCGATATGAGCTCTAAAAATCATAAACCTTCAATTAGGTTATAATGATTTTCTGTGTCTGTTATACAGGAGAATTCTTGTTTCCATGGCGCAAGTGGCATGAATTCAGAACAATTCAGCGTAATCTAAACCATAAGTGTTGATGTCACTAATTACCTTCTGACATAGTTAACAGAGTTAAGCAAGAAAACATAATCAATTTTTCATCAGCTTGTTGTTGTAATGGTTGCTTCTCCCCATTAATGTGTCCCGCTCTAATCCTTATGGACCAGTCAGCATGAAATATATATCTCCATAAATACTTTAATGTTGTGCTGATGTCTGCTTCACTCCAGCAACAGCACCCTGTGAGTCTGTCATACAAAGATTTTTACCCCCCCTTAAATATAAACAAGGTTTAATAATCACACTTAATACGCTTAATATCCACTTACAGATCTTAATTCAGTTTCATACCAATCATTTTTTTCCCCCGTGAAAAAAAAAAAAAAATGCACAGAAAACTTTTGACACTCCACTCGCAAAAAAAAGCAATTTCAAACTTTTTTTTTTTCAATAACTTTGCAAGGATGGCCGAGGCAGACGTTCAGCTGATACAATGCTATTTTGTTGTCAAGGGTACCGGCGTCAGCAAAATCAAAACGTGCCGGCGGTAGACCTAGCATCAAGTTGTCTGCAAAGGAAACACTTTACCCATAGCCTCCCTGACAGTTATGAGAAACCGCCATTAGTGCATTATGCATAATTGTACATGCACTACTATCGAGTGTCAGTGAAAGACAACGGGCAGAGCAGCTCTCTGACGACTATGGCACATTTGTTATTGTGAACCATCAGCAGTTCTCTATGTAAATGGAGTTGCTACAAAGGGCCATTTTCCAATCTGCTGCCATGAAATCACTCTACCTAGCCCTGGTAATGACCAACCTTGGAGACGGATTTACACTCAATTTATTTTCATGAAAGACAACAGTAGGTGAAATACGAACCTCTGTCCTGGACAAAGGGGTTTTTATATTAAGATTCATATTTTTAATATTCTTTTAATGCAGAGACTGTATGTATACTGTCTGTGTGGGTAATGATGGATTGCTGAAAATATTTAGGTAAATACATTCTATGCAATGCTCATTACTCTTAAGAATACACCTATAAAGCAAAGTGTAACTAAAAAGCCTGTGGGGGTTTTCTCTTTTCCTCGGTTGCATTTGAGTTAAGTCAGCGGCTGTAGAGCCAAATGAAAATATTTAAGACCCTCTGCACATGTTTCTTTATACGTGCATAGATTATTGATTGTCTGTATGAGAAGTGCACACCCACGCACATGTGCGAGCCAAACACACCTACTCTCTCTTACACGACGGTTCTCTCTCCACGCCGCGCAAACAGGCATGTGCGCTCACACACACACACACACGCGCGCGCACGCGGTCACACACAAAAGCACGAGTGCAGCCATACAGACTCTCTTCCTCTCTCTCTTTCTCTGTCTCTCACACACGCACACACACACTTAGGCAGCACAGGCAGTATGGATGAACAGTCAGCCCTATCAAGGTCATCTTCAGGGTAAAAATATGATCTCACAGGAACACACCCCCACTCCTCACGTACACATCTCACAGTCTTTTTGATCAGGGTCTTTGTGGTTGCTTTGATCCCCTGCTTATCATTAGTGATTGGCCATGATGTGTACTTGACGGTCCAGTGTGATTAGACAAGGATAGAGAGGCATGGCAGAACATGGGGCTAGAGGGCTGCGGGGCACCCTTCCCATCAAGACGTGCTCCAGTGTAATTAGACATTAGCACCCAGCAGGAAGCCTGCTAACATGAGCTGAACCCCGATTAGAATGATTATCAGAGATAATTCACTCTAATAAGCACATAACAGACTACCGGACTCACGCAAGTAGAGGTAAAACTTGATGCTTTTATAATTACTGCTAAATTGGTACATGCAGGGCGGTTGTTTTCAGTGCAGCATTCCACAGATTTATTTTTGTTCTTTTACCATGAAACATGTTATGACCTTTCCTTGAAATACTCCTTGAAGTTCATTGAAATATCATTTGTGCATTTACAGTCTTGTGCGACATAAAATTAGCTTTTTAATTTAAAAAAAAATTCAATTTTAACATTATTTAAAAAAAAAACAAAAAACATTTACCTTATTTAACATAATAATGTGCTGACGGCGTTTTGACTTGCTACTATAGTGAGAGCAGAATTTTGCAGATTCATATTACACTGGCAAAGAATAATAACTAAAGGATTTTTTTTCTTCCAAAAGCACAAAAGAGAGTGATTGAGTGAAATCCATATCCTGTCACTCCCACAACACAGGGGAAGAGATAAAGTCTGCAAATGTTATATTGTGGTGAAGGTGCAGCCCTACACGACGTTGCGAAAATGAATTTGGGAGCTCACAATCTACCCCTCCAAATACTGTGGCAAAGATCGTCTTTGTTGGAATGAAAAGAAACCTGTCTCCCCAAATGGCCACCTCAGAGATAGTGCTCTATAATATCAGAGACAGCTAAGCGTAGCTTGAAGCTACAGACGTTGACAAGCCAGGCCTGTGGGGACCAGGGGAGATAAGCGTAGCACACAGACAAATACAACACTTGACTTTTCTTGCTCGTCGGCAAGTGTTGCACAGGGATTACAAAGTCAATGGTTGTTCTTCTATTTGAATACAATATCTATTTAGGAAGAGAAAAAAGAAAAACATTGCACTCCCACTAGAGTGGGATCAATCATCAACTAATTTTACTGGACTGCTCATGTGAGAAGCGGTTGGGAGTCCAGGCTCCCCAGACAGGCCTTAGTGTGCTGGGCTGTTGCTCTGAAACACTGCATTAGGGTTTACAGGCACGATTAAACTGTTTGTGCTTTACCCACACACACACACACGCGCGCACACACAAGCGCTGCTAAAATAAAAAAGTACCAATAATAGGTTGCTTGCTATCTCATAGACCTTTGCAAAGAAATAAATGCAATACCATTAAAACAGATTGAAAGAACAAAGAATTATTTATCGACTACATTTGCTGTTTTTATAAAGTCCTATAACAAAAGACAGGGGGGAAAGTCCAAAAGAAAAAAGAGAGAGATAACAGAGGTAAAAAAAAACAAAAAACTTCACCAAGCAGTTGTTCCAGGATTTTTCACCCCTCCTCACAATCTATCTCTCTCAGCAATAGGAGGAATCTGATAGAGCCTGTACAGTAAGGACACCTCACAATAGTGTCTCCCCAGGGGGGCTGATAACATCTACTGCCAACTTTCTCTTTGTTCCCTACTTCCATGTGCTGGGTCATGATGTCGCTCACAAATTCTATATTTGTGAATCCCCTTGGGTCCCACCGGTTCATGCCTCACACTTACATCTACTTACTTAGCTCCTGTATGGTAAATTTACGTCTCCAAATTGCCATGTTTGGAGATTGGAGATAGAGGGCAACCCTAACTATTGCCATAGATGTAGAAATCAATTGGAGCCACTCATAAGAGCGGGTGGTGAGTGTGTGTATTTCATCGGGCCCGTGATAAAATGTGAAATGAACTTGTCCGAGGGACGCTCGACTTCGCGAGGTGTTCAAGTTGCTTGTCTTGCTCCATGTTACTGTGAAAATGAAATCTTTCCAGTCAATTATACCAGCAGCCGTGAGCGCCTTGACACTTGGATAGACCTGGAGGGTGTCGGTGAAGCTGACACAGAGGGGATATTTATTCCCTCCTGCAGCCTCATTCGCATAGACACGCACATGCATCTAAACACACACACATATGCACCACTGTGACATTTGCAATGCGTAACTCTGTTGTTTTTGGTGAGGCAGCGACCTACTCGAAAGCACACACAACCCAGTGTGCAGTTATGTCACTGGACTGCGTTGTGCTGACCGATCAATAATCTATTTTTGCACTTGCCAGTCATGTAGACAATTACTTACTGTGCAATGCGGCTTGCTCTTGTATTAAATTCTTCAACATGAACACAACAATGCTGAGTGTACGCTGAGCGAAAGCCTTTTTTTTTTTATATTTCAATTTTGTTGGTGCTTTCACGGCTTGGTAAAATATTAAAATGCTCATACACTAAATATCAAATAGGCCTGTGCAGTCCCATATTAAAAAAGCCACCGCACAGCTAATGGCATTTACTCTTAATCAGATTGTGTTACTAAATTTTCAGGTACTTGTTAACCTTTTTTTTTTTTTTTTGTAAAGTTCCTGCAATTCCTGTGAATTTGTGAATGTTTTAAAGAAGCGAGTGCATCTTGTCTCTTGCTATTCACCTGAACTCCTAAAGGTAAATATTATTTCAGTTCAAGAGGAGAAGCAACTGAAAGGAGAAACTATTGAAAAGTTCATCTTTGGGAATAAGAAGGAACGGGAGAATAAACTGCTTCAAGGCGATAAGCAGAAAGAGATTACTTTCCATTTTGACAGCTTTTGGTGGATTACCTAGACTTTAAAACAGTCTTATGAGCTGACAACAAACTTATTCAGCCTCTAAGAAAATTGTCTTTAACCCACTGGATCTGTCAAACTGTGATACAAGTCAATACTAGAATCCCTGTCGAGGTTCACAGGGAAAGGTGAGATGGACAACAGGAAACACTGCTCAATTCTTTTGAAGCCTGTATATTCTCCTGTGATGTGCCTGTCATGTTGCTGCTGTTCTCCCCAAAACTTCCTGTGATATTGTTGTTTAAATTTACAATCAACAGTTTCCTCCTAAACCCTGGGCATAAACCCATTTGTCTCTACATATTAAAATACATACATTTTACACTTTTTAAAATTGTGGCTGTGATTTTATAATCAATCATGAAAACCTTGAGCAATAGATTTCAGAATAAAAAAACAAACAAACATCATGCTTTAAAGCCTTAACACCAGTGAACTATATCATCTTGCTGGAGAACGTTCTTCCAAAGTTGTCTGGAGGAGAACAGAGCTGTCAAAAATGCAAGAGGAGAAAATGCGTCTTTACAGCTTGAGATGGGCTGCATGCCGTCTTATGAAATTTCATGAAACGAGCATGGCCTCATAAATCCTCAAGAGGCAATGTGGACACAAATTATATGAAGATTTCTTTCTTCCGCCACAAACTGGATTATGTGACAGCAGCCGAACATGGACACCCTAATTTCCTCATTTAATGAGAAGGTTAGTTAACAGTTCAGTTTAGTCGGGACTGCCCGGCGAATTCCCCAGTCAGGACTGAAAAGTGGTTAAGATTTGAGTTAAGCTAAGGCAACTAAAACAATTCTAAACAGGGTTAGGGTTTGTTTTAGGCACACAAAACTTTGCTTAAGCTTAAGCAGCAAAGACCCAGGTCACATTAGGGTTTTTTTTCATGATTAGACAAGAATAGATCCTGCTAAAATTAGAGATTCACTCACAGACTTGATTGCATTCTCACATACATTTTGAGGGGAACATATGTTATCGTGGATTATATTTGTACAGTATCACATGATTATTTGTAGTCACTTAGTCTGAAGTCACTGCACTAGTAGGTAAGCGGGGTGGTGCATGGTTCAACCAACCAAATTTCACTGAGGTGAATGGAGTTTGAGTCCAGTGGTCTTTATTTATTTTTTTGCAAACATTCTGTACATTATCTTATTGTAACCAAGCGGGTGTGGTGCCTAAACCTGACCATGTGACACTGAAATGCTATTAAAGCCTGAAATACAGATACATCAGAAACAAATGACACAAAATATGTTTCTCCCTAAACACAATTAAAAATGTTGTTGTGTATGTAGACCCATCCACCAGCCTAACCATGCTGATTGGCTGGAGGGTGTCAGTAAAAATCTGTATATTGAGGCGCTGCATACACAGTTCCTGTCAAAAGTTTAATCCACCGCTCTAGATCGATGCTCATTAATACAGTCAGCTCACACTAAACGTATTGCAGCCAACCACAAGAACAAACTATGCCTACACAAACATTGTGTAACATTAAGATAATTACATTGCATTACATTAGTGACTACCTTGCCCCATTTTTAAAATCTCAGTTGCTTCAAAACTATTGCTGCCAGCTGGCACAAATAACATAACAAAACAAAACATAACAAAATAAAAACATTATGTATTCACTAAATCATGCAACAACATATAGATCGTTTTCTCTTGAGAGCACGTTGGCCCTCTCTTGGTTCCCCCTAAATCATAAATAAGCGAAAATGAAGAAGGAAAGGACAAGACATTCTCTAGTGGGTAAGGCTACCTTGCAACACAAATGTTTAAGGCAACAAGTCGAAGCTGTTACATAAAAATGGGCATGTGGACCCCAAACCCACAATCCTTTGCCTTGGAGGCCAGCATGTTTTCCATATGGCTGTTGAATAATACACAGCTAGACATCTGCAGTGGAGGTATCAAATGTGCAAGGTGTTGAAGCTGATCTATATCTATATCTATAGATATTTACACATTGATTTATGTCCTTGCTGACACAGTTTTATTACAGGATCATTAAAAGACTAAACAGACTTTTTAGGAGTTTGGCCAAGCGGGCACCTAATCAAATAAGTGATGAGAGGATTGGCACCGGCGTCGCCTGTCTCTGGTGGGGTGTTCTGCGCTGTATAAATTCTCTTTAGCAGGCAACATGTCAAGCTCTAGCTGACCGTTAAGTAATTAGAACAGACAAATTGAAATATTTTGGCAGTTCCAGAGCCACTTCCACGTTTTGAGAAATTTTCCATTTTAGCCTTAATAAAACGCTCTTGTGCTTTTCTCACGTGCACAATGGAAACAGTCCAATTTAATCACACTGACGTCACCACTGAGATTTTGCACAGCAGGACTTCTGCCTGGTCTTCATCATCATGGCGCTCTCACCCTTGTTTTTGTCATCCCACTTTGTTTTCTGCACAGCTTTGGACATAACGAGACGTCACCGCTCCAGTCAGCGCTCCACACACTCCTTGGCTTCTTGTTCATCTAACAGACTTCACAGTTTTGTGTGCACAGACAGACAGGTTTTTTTTTCCCTGAGAAAAGTAAAGAAATAAAATTGTTTTTGTATTTTTTTTTTTTTTTAAAACCTATCCCTGTAAATGTAGCCTGAAGATTGTTTAGTTAATAAATAATAATGACAAATATCTAAACCGGACTTGCCAGGCTTGCTTAGGGGATGGAGAAAATACGCTTAAAATTTGGCACAGTAACTTTTTTGTTTACACAGATGATGAGCAAAATTAGCAGGAGAGCTATAGGTTTTGTGCTGTTGATTTGTTCCAGGCTTCACTCATGATGAAGACTGAGCTTTTAGCACCAGAGATAATGAACGTGCAGGTCATAGATCGAACACCAGTTGGATTACTAAAAAGCTCCATCCACTTTGGACAATTCAAACTGCCTAAGAGCACTTAACAGTAAGTCAGATATTTGGACAGATAACCAATGGGTTAAACTTTCACAAAGTCAGTGTAGTGCCTTGAAGTTTGAACTTATCTTAGGGGCAGGTGGGATAAACAAACCGGGGAAAACACTGGCTCTGTTATAGGGCTGAACCTGGGCATCTTGGAGACAATAGGAGAGCAGAGGATGAGGACCAAAGTGAACTAAACTGAATTCCCTCCTAGACAACAACTCCCGCCCCCTGAACTGATGTGGAGCCTCCACCTCAGCACCCCAGTGTGCAACACAGCACTGCAGGCACTCTTTTGTGCCAGCAGCCATTACACTGTACAGAGCTCCCTGCCCAAACAGCCCCAGCCTCGGCCAACTTGGAGGTAAAGCATGATGCCTGCACTGCCTATACACACCAGCCCGGGCTTGCTTTCTTCCCTTTCTCTGCATCTTTTGCTGTATATCAGCTTGTGCAGCTTTGATATACACCTATTCTGTGGACATTCTTTGAATATGATTCCGTACATACAGCATGACTGGACACATTTCTGCATATGCCAACCATATTCTGACAATGGGAATGAGAAATCCACACAATAACGCAATAAGGTGAACATTAAAGAATGGCACTCTCTCTGTGCGTATGGTACACAGAAAGTATTTTGTTGTTGTTGTTGTATGCACATGTAAAAACCTGCCCATTCTGTGCATGTGTTATCTGCAGCTGTTAATCGAGTAAATAATACCTAAGGTACACAGTTTTTTACAGCGCACATGTGCATGTTGATATACTGTAAATGCGATTATGACTCCAGGCTGTGCACATCTTTTAAAATGCTGTAACTTCACATATACATTCTTCATATTTCAGTCCAAGTCCTGCATGATATCTATTACATATATCTAGTGATTTCTATATTTTCCTTTTATGTCATGTTGCATTTATCTGACATAACTGTTGCATGTGTGTGGCATACATTTTTCATTGTTGTTTCTATGGCTCAATATCTTCTACAACTGATGTTTTGCATTCAGCAGCCGATATAATGCTGACTTTCTTTTCAATCATTCACTTCCCATTCATACATTTCTATTCAACATATTCAAATGTTTATTACTGGCTGTGTTACATTTTAATACATCCCCATGTGCTATATACTTATTCATATGCTATTTCCTAGTGCTGTATCCAAGTTCCTCGGGCTGCAAAGTCTGATTTCCACATTGGCATCAATAAATCCTCATATAAGATTTATCTGATTTGATTTATAATCTTATCATATCATCTTTATGATCTTATCCAAGGTGGTAGTGGGGTTTTGGTGACTGTGTTTAAACAGTGAGCACCAGAGCCTTTACTGTTGAACCTATATTCTTTGCAATAAGCATATGAAATTGTGTAAGATCTGTCATGAATCATTTCTATAAGAGTGCATCACATGTCCTTCTTCCAACATGGTAACAATATAAAATATGATAGCGTATTAATAATTTATTAATATTGTTATATTTTGTTAATTTTGCACAAAACCCCCTCAAATATCACACATAGCATTTGGTCCTCAACAACACAATGGCCAGCAGAGCAGGACAAACAAGAACATGAGGGCGTTTTTGTCATTTCATGGGGTGTGAAAAGCCCACTGTAAAAAAAAAAAAAAGAAAAGAAAAAAGAAAAAAGGAAAAAAAGGAGAAGGTGATAGACGGATTGGAAAGGGCTCTAAAAGAGCTGTTGAGGGGACACAGTGCTCACGGAAAGCAATGCAGGAAGAAGATGAAGTTGACAGATATTATGTCCTCCTCTCACACTCTCAAAACGTGTGACATCCCTCCCAGATGATTGGTTTGGCAGAGGAGAGGAGAGGGAAGGGATGGAGAGAGAGAACGGCAGGGAGATGGAGGAAGAGGATGGAAATTTCTGCAACGAAGCAAGAACATAAAAACAGCTGAAAATCTGATTATTCGAGTCCTCTGTCACTCTCTCGCCGAGATGAAGACGTGCCCCCT
>OMLB01062283.1:0-38901 GCA_900302555.1 Myripristis jacobus
TTTCTGGCTTGTTTGAAGGCAGGAATTGCAGAAATTACTTTGGCGACCCCTTGAGTTAGTGGTAGTGTTTAACTTTAAAATAAACACACACACACACACACACACACACACACACACACACACACACACACACAACACACACACACACACACACACACACACACACACAAAACACACTTACATTCAGTTGTCATCATGATTTGGGACTAAATAAGTAATGCATCAATTTTCTGGACATCTTACCTGGGGGTATGAAAAACATATGGTGGACGAGAGAGGCTGCACATATGATGAACCACACCCTGCTGTCAACATAAATTTGAGAGATTATATAGCTATTTAACGGTCCATTGGTGTTCATTAGAAAACCGTTAAAATACCAAAGCGTCCTTTTCATCCACTGCCTGGGCCACATGGCAAGCTTTTGAGCCATAAAATGAGGGAAATGACTTTTTCAGAATGTTGTTGATTTAGAAAATTATTATTGCCATTCATTATTCCTTTTGGAAAAACTAAAAAACAAAAAAAGTTGAGATTTGACATAGCTGTTTACGTTTAACGCAAACGTACCATTAGCTAGCATGCTAAGTCTCCAGTAACGTTAACCGTTAATGCTAGCTTGCAAAGTGCGTTGATGTTTGTTTGTTTGTTTCTTTTCTGTCAGGCCCCAAACGGTGTTGGGCTCAATAACGTTGTTAAAAATACAATACAAAACCTATTACTTATTTTTATAGCGAGTATACGATGTAAAGCGTCAATGCCAGAGGCCCCTCTGACTGACAAAACGTCTACGCTTCTTGTTGTCCTTTGCTCGATAAAATTCGAGGTCGTGGGATGAAAATGAAAATGAAAGGTGTGCCAGTTTGAATGAACGTTTACTTAGCTGTTATTTTCAAGATGTTAAAGTATTTTATCATAGAGCTGCGCAAAGTTAACTCGCCTTACTGTAACGCATAGCTCTTTTTACAAGAGCTATGCGTTTCAAGCGTATTCCCACACTGAACTCTCGCCACATCATATCCTCTAATAGACCTTTCCCACAGGAAAACTATAACTTCCTTGTGGGAAAGGTGTAAATCCATTCATTACTTTCATTTTGATGATTTGTATCTCAAAAAAACGCTGTGTCATGTTCGTCATTGAGAGTTATGACAGTAAGTGATTTATTTTAGTCTGTCTTGACACGTAGGAGTTCATGACAAACGAGAGCTCTTCCACAGACAAATGTGATCAGAGTGAATCCTGGGTAGGGCCTGGGACACAGTATCTGCATAATTTAGGCCTAACTTCAACTTGATCTCTGGATGTAGTGTAATAACAGTTTTAAAAAATGTTTGAATGCTACCAAAATAATTTAAAAAGGGAAAAAGTAATCCCTTACGCTTGTCGGTAGTGCAGAAAGTAATATTATGAGTGACAGCTTTGATTGAAAACACCTGAGGCTGCGCGTGGTGATCAGCTGCACGTGCGCGGTCCGGCTGGCCTGAGCTCTCAGCAGAGAGTCAGTCATCTGAGCTTTGACCCGTTCATTTGTTTATGATGGAGACTCGACTGTTGCTGTCAGTTGCACTTCATTATTTTCGCACCGTCCTCCTCCTGATCCTGTTTACCTGCGGCTGCCCGCTGAGGTCCCCCCTCGCCTCCTCCAGCGCGCTGCGCAGCCTCGGCGACTCCGGCCGGTTCCCCTACGACAGGATCTTCTCCCCCCTGTTCAGAGCCCTGTCCGAGCATGGCCGATCGAGGTGGACCCCAGACCTGAAGAAGAAGCTTAAACCAGAGCACAAATATATAAAATATATGACGGATTTTTACAAGAAGTCACTGAGAGTGCAGAGGAGCTTGGATGGGAAAAAACCTCACAACATTGGCATACTTCGACTGATAAGGCCCAAAGATGAATGTCCCGTACACAGCAAAGGTGAGTGGCTGAGACTTACTGCAAAATCATTCATTATACACATTAACAAGGGTTTTGGAATAAGATGAGATGAGATTGAATACCAACGAATATTTTCACTTAAAGGACATCCAAAAACACTTGCAAGAGAAACAAAGGTAGGCTGTATTGAAAAGATCATTTAGTCAGATTGTGGGGGAAATCCCAAATTGCCCTGGCTCAAAGTTTTCTCTTTATCTATCAAAGCTGCAGAGCACCATCTGAGTTCAGCCATACACCAAAGTAAAGAATGGCTTAACTTAACTTTTGTGCAAATGTGAGATTTTGTTAGGGAAGAAATAAATATCCTATTAAGTTTTGTCAAGCCACTCTGGCAACAAAAAGAATCTTTATCATATACCCTGAGTTTTACCCTGAGCTGCTACTCCTTTTTTATTTATTTATTTTTATTATTATTATTTTTTAAACCTTTGTAGGCCAGCATAACCCAGGCTACACTGGGGATATACTTACACTCATTTCTGATATTTGGCAGATATATTGTAGGAGACTATTTTAACACTTGATCAACTGCTCCAGTATGTGAATTTGCTTTTTAGAGCAATGTAAAGCAAAGAAAGGTGTGGTGTTTCTGTGTCCCTTGAGGAATGATTTTTACCACAGGTATTTTTATCCAAGGGACCTGACATGATGCTCTAAGTGTAGGATACTTTCCTAAAAGTAATGATTGAATTGGCAGATTTAAATTGAAAGTCATCTCAAAACTCAGTTGTCATGGGCTTTGAAAAGTAGTATTGGTGACAATACCAACAACAACAAAGATTATTCTAATCTAGGTATTGAATTTCCAAGGGTTTTGTATATAAAAAAGAGAGATGTTGACTGTGGCTGGAAGATTTACTGTAATACTTAGATACACTTTTCCCTGTTTTTGTTTTTATGTGATCAGTTTACATTAGGTTACATAATGCACGGTGCATTTTCTTTTTTTTTCCTTTAGAGTTCACTATGCAAGACCTTTCCTACAATCTTGACCTAGTGAAAAACAAAGAACAGCTTCTCAAGTCCGTCCTGCTCTACTCTGTTGACCGTTACCATGCAGCTTCTGACTGGTCTGTGTGCTACCTGGATATCAAGGAGCACGAGCACTTAAACCAGTGTCAGCTGTGTCCTGACGCCCAGCACAGGGTCAATTTCACAATCAGCACACACACACGAAGGAGGAACTGGCTGGAGGTTGACATCACCTCTTTTCTCCAGCTGCTCTTGAAGTTTCAGAGGAAGAATATGCGCCTGCTCATCAATGTGACCTGCCCGGAGGACAGAGGGGCCAGGGCTGTTGGCCGCAAAGGCCCTTTGGAGCTCACCCTGACCCTGAGGCCTCCATCGCTGCTCCTGCATCTCAATGATACCAGCAAACTGTCCCATCCGAGGTCGCTGATCTCTGCCAAAGCAGGTCAAAGGCCAGCTGCTGCGGCAAATACATTTCACAAGCAAATGGATTTCAAATCAGGATGGAGGATTGGGCGCATGAGGAGACGGCGGAGGGAATCCCCAAAGAGCAAAAGAGGCAGTCAAAGCCTAAATATCAGCCTGCCCGACCTACTTCCAAGCTCTGAATTTCCAACAACTGACTGTGCCTTGTATGATTTCAGGGTGAGATTCAGCCAGCTCAGACTGGATCACTGGATTGTTTTTCCACCAAAATATAACCCCAGATACTGCAGAGGCATATGCCCGAGGACCATGGGTTTTATCTATGGCTCCCCGGTGCACACCATGGTGCAAAACATCATTTATGAGAAGCTGGACTCCTCTGTACCCAAGCCCTCATGTATCCCCTCCCACTACAGCCCCCTAAGTGTCATGATCTTTGAAGTGGATGGGTCCTACGTTTACAAGGAGTTTGAGGACATGGTGGCCACCAGGTGCACGTGCCGTTAAGACACGCACTTCCTGAGTGCAGATGAACTCACCTCATGTTTCACAATGTATTGTCATTATCCCACATTTTAAGTATGAAATCTTCTGACCAGGTTCAGCGATTGCATGAATTATACTCAGAGTCATCTAGAGCAGGTGTGTTTACTTAATCAAGTGTGTTGTGTGTTTACTTAATCAAAGTATTTTATCCTATTGAAAAATATAGAGATATGGCATTTATTTCCTTTTTGTTTACGATGCGATACGATGCAAATGCATCCTATCCTTCAACTTACTGCTGTTGTTTGCAACATAGCGTTGAATGTGACACACTTGAAGAAGAAAATGTATAATTTATGATTTTTTAAGTTATTTTTTGTTAATTTATTTTGGGTGGGTGGTCTGTCATTATTCTTTAGCACAACTGGCAAGTTTTAAGTAACCCTGTTCTGGACAAAAGATGAAAAAGCAGTCCCATACTCTTATCAAACCTTTTACATTTCATTTTATTCCTGGATATTACAGGTGGTTGTCTTATGGGCAGCTGTCCTAATGTCCACAATGAAAGCTCTGTAGGGATAACTCAAGGTTTGTGTGTATTTATTACTTCTGGTCATCGAGTGGCTACATACTTGAATGAATTCGTACTGGTTTGTGTGACGAAATGCACGTCACATCTATTTATGCAAATTGAATGAATTGACTGTGTGCCTGTGATCAGCTCATGGATTTTCACAAAGAAAAAGAATATTTAGACATGTTCTTTAGAAAACTGTAAATAAAAGAAACTAGCATGCACATATTTGTATGTCTTCTGTTTGTGTGCATACAACCACCCCAAACTGTTGATACTTTGTGACTGAACAGATGTTTCTACATGCTTAGTGAGATCCTCAACATCCGTACCATACTGAGGTACTGTTGGCTCTATCCTGTGAAAGGACAATCCAAATGGGGGCACTACTTTGCCTCTCAGGCACTGAAATAGATAAAAGCATGCACTCCCTGGTGACCTTATAAATTTTTCTTCAAAATTCATTTGTACACCTCTCTTACTTAAAACTTCTCTTAACCTTTCTCTTCTGTGTAATTACAGAATGCAGTCGATGCATGGTCCACTTTTTAATAGTGACAATCACCTGCTCCATTTGGCTATTTAAAAACATTATCTAATCCTGTGTGACTCACTTTTATCCTTGAAACAGCTGATGTTTTTTTTTTTTTCTGTGACTGAATAAGATGATGGCCTCCCCTACTTTCTTTGAGATGCTGAATATTGACATATCACTTGTTTGTCATTTTCATTTAGCCATTTCTTTGTATTTTTTTTTTAACTTTTCTGCCTTAATGAGATCAAAATGTATCTGCTCTGCTTATCTTTTACACATCAACTTCTTCAGGCAACTGAATTAGCTGGAATCCTCATTAACCTTACCACAATCACCATCCTCTAAATTCAAAAGGGTGCAGCAGTAATTAAAATTTTAAAAAAGCCTGGTTGCATTATGAGACTGAATACTTATTAGGAGTCCGAAGACACACTCCTCAACAGACACACTCTTGCAAATACAGGAAGAAACCCTGAGTACTCACGGATCAACTAAAAAGACACACTAATTTCACTCGATTCTTTATTTATTTTGACCATTTCAGTGTAGCCACAAGCCATGATGGCACAGCAGGAAACACAACCCAACAAAAAGTGAGTTGTTGTAGGATGTGATTTACTCCAGAGCTGGACAAATGCTGGGGGAAAAAAAGTCAACCCAAACCAGCACCTTACTTACCAAACACGTTTCACTTTGCTGGAGGTGCTGATTTATTTTCACGCTGTAGCTACTCAAATTTTCCACGCAGTGGCGCTGTCGGGCCAGAGATAATAATGAACCAGCCGTGCACATAAGTATAGCTTTTCGGGGTTTTCCAGTTTATCTGCAAGCATCTCAGCGTGGGCTACGGTGTCCTGCACAGACAAAAAGACTTTTACTGCTCAGAGTGAAACCGAGGAAAAACCAAACACTGCTAAAGCGCAACCAGGCAAGGAGCTTTTAAAAGGCCTTTCCCTTGTCTCCAGTTATAAACTCCAGGCCGTTAGGTGGCGATAAGGCACCCAACCAGTCGATGAATTAAAAAGAAAAGAAAAGAAAAGAAATAGCATCCCGGAAGGTTTGACATCTATTTCCGTTGGACGTTACCCGACCAGAAACAAGACCGACCAGCATTACAGAAGAGACTTGAGGAGCAGGGAGGTAAGGCTCAATGTCATCATTATAACACCGCTGTCAGGCTTTTAGTAGCCAGGGTAATCAAATTGTGTCAAAATAGTTAGCATTTGTTGTGTTAGGAGATAATTTGGTTAGACTGTTTTCGGTCAGACTGTCATTTTAACATGAAAGTCAAACGCGGCGTCTCAAGGTCCCCATCTGTTAGCTAACTGTTAGCTACCTGTGCTAGCTGGCCTTCTGGGCTGCAGCGTTAGCAAGGCAGCAGTTAAACTAACTTTAGCTCCCCATCCTCTACTGCTTTATCTCTACCACTAGCTTACATCTTAGTGTGAGTAGATGATATTTGCAGTCTTTACCATTTCTTTATTTAATCAGCTGTTATCTAACAAACTGTGGCTGTTAAGCGTGTTAGTATCGCACGGAGCCGTAGCTAGCTAGCACAACGGTGTAAGTGAAGCCAGATGAGGTAGGATTTAGCTACACGTTAAAGTTATTTTTACGCTTTTTTCATTCTCTAAACAATACTTAGAAGCTCTCAACAAACCAATGATAGCGTTATCCATAATTGCCTTATAAGCAGTTCTGGCTGTATTTCGTAGTAGTCTCAGTTTTCAAGTATAAGTGGTCTGATCACTTTTACTTGATTTTTCTATCCATTGGCCTATGTTTACAACAGTATTTCATGCTTTAAATAAGGCCACGTATCTTAGGGAGTAGAGTACTGGGTGTAATCATCAGCAGTCAAACTCAAAGGCATTTTGCATGTGTACTGGCTGAAACAAAAGTAATGGTGTTAAAATGTAATATTAAAATATAATAAAGCATTTTCCTTTTTTGACACCTCCAATTGTAAACAGCCATGTGAATCTAAGCTGCTTTACTCTATACATAATCTCCCGGTTTGTCTTATTCTTTGTCTTAACTTTTTTAGGTTACTACCTCTTTGGTTTGATTGATTCATAATCAGCCATAAATCGCTTTCATGAACAAACGCTTTTAACAGTTTTGAATATGATAGCCAAGCCATTTCTCATTTGGAATAAAATGCAGCATTTTCATCGTTCAGACTTTTTAGATCTGAAAATTATATAGTACTGCATAGGATTTATTCATCATTTGGAAAAGAAGTGATTTATCATGAGTCATCCTGATCATACTAAGGTTTTGAGGTGTACAGTAAATGATAAAATTCATCCGGAGCTGTTGCTCGGCTTGCCCTCTTCCCCTGTGAACGCTGTTGCATAATGTGAGTTACTACTTGAGGGTCATCTGGTACGTTATCAGCCCCCTTATACTGATCGCTTCACCGCAACTATTTGTGGGTTTCTTTTCTTTAGCCTTGTGAATTTCTTTTCTTTCATTTCAGATCGGCTCGCTTGAGAACATGGGCCGCCACTTCGGAGATTTGGCCAAGGTCAGGCATGTGATTACCTACAGTCTGTCTCCATTTGAGCAGAAGGCTTTCCCCAACTATTTCTCCAAGGGAATCCCCAATGTGTGGAGACGGTTCACAGCATCCTTCTTCAAGGTTGCCCCCCGTAAGTACTTTTTGTGTATTTAACATTTAGATTAAAGTCTGAAAGTCTAATAGTCTAATCCAAGAAATATTATACGATTACAATGAATGCAAAAATTGTAATGCTAAAAATTTCACAGGCCAGCATAATTAAAACGAACTAAACACTTAATGAATGCATGAATATTTGTTAAAGCATGACTCAAAGATGATTACGTGATTATTCTGAAGTGACATGTTGATTTGAAGTTTAAATTCAACCACAGGATATATCTAGTGTATTTGTAATAGCCTGTACCTACACTGTACCCCTAAAGACTAATTGCATCAGTGACAGTTGAACTATTTGTGCTTTTATTTATGTTTCTGTTACACTTACTAAGACAGCAAGTGCCTCAGTACTCTGTAATACTTGCATTTCTGTGGTAGTTAGCACATCACCCTGTCCAGCATTATTTTTCACCTCATATTGTTTTTTATGACACATTCTTCCACATCATCAGATTATTAGCCAGTACCGGTCATGCAGCACTGATGTGGTTCTGTAGCCTAATGTGTTTTAAAGGCTGAACCTACTGGCCAACTGTGAAAAAGCACAAACTAGAACACAAAGTAAACATCAAGTCCAAATTATTGCATTGCCTACTGGATAGACCAATGAGAATCCCCGCCTGTCTCACCCTCTCTCGTGCATCTGTCTACACAAGAGTGGTGATGGAAACCTATTAGGCTTAAGATGGTCATGCATATGATAAAATATTGATCCAAGTAGCTGTAAAGATATGATAGCCTTATAGATGTAGAGGGAAACCTCTTGTGTCGTTTGAAAATTCAAATCTGAAAATAAAGTTGTGTTATTGTATTTTTCCCACAATTTCTTTATCCTGATTTGTAAGTATCGTAGTAATCTGTTGGCCAGTGCTTTAAGAAATGTTTTGATCTTTGCCTTTTCTAGTTAGAACTATTGTCAAAAGAAATCACAAACTGCAAAACAGGAATTTTCTGGACAATGATTTGTGCTGGTGCATGGGAAAAAATATTTTGTCTGTTGATAAATCTGTTATTTTTTGCCTCTCTGCACTTGTGCTGGTTCACTCCCGACTCTGGTGCTTTTTTAGAGCGAGTCAGATTGAATCCCAGCTGAGTCTTTGTGCAGGACTCTGAAGTATGAGGGAATGCCCATGGTAGCTCTCCACACAATTTCAAATTACGTGGAGATAAAAATTATTGGGTGGTTTTCCTGGGATACAGTGCAACAGTAAACGACAGCCTCTTAGGTTGTAAATGAGGATTCAGTCCATAATATCTGTTATTTTTTGAGTAAGACAGATTTATCTGACTCACAAAAATCACAGCAAGATGCAGTTTGTGCAAAATTCAGCAGTGGGGTTTCTAGCTAAGGAGAAGGAAGTGGGTGACATTACTCCTGTCTCAGCATCTCCACTGCCAGCTGTATGTTTGTTTTGTAAGACTTGGTTTCTCTGTTTAATTGACTGTTTTGGTTCAAGCCTGTAATTGCCTCTCACAGCTCTAAAAAAAAACAACACTAAACTGGAGTTCAATTTGACAATCTCAGACGAGTCTTTCTAGGCTACTCCAGTTGTTCGAAAGAACTGACCCATATGCCAGCAGCACTGACACAGTAACACATATTCAAACACAAAAAGCTGAATATATTAACACTGCTAATTTTTTTTTTTATGTCTCTTTTTTTTTTTTTTTTTTAGCAATGACTCTGATGTACCTGACATACACCTGGGGCAACAGTGTCCATCAGCAGGGCAAGAGGAAGAATCCCACTGATTATGAGAATGATGAATGAGCTTCTGCCACCCTCCTGCTGTTTATTCCAACTCTGTCTGTTTTACCAATAAAGAGAAAACATATTTATGTGAAGTGAGTGTTGACTGAAATCATTTGTCCATCTTTTTAAGGAGCACACATACATAAATGTTTGGACTCTTGGTCTGAACGGCAGGTTTAGTTCTACTAAGCCTTGGTTATGCAAATTAAGGGTGTCAATCCCATGCAGCAATATTACTTAAAAAAAAAAAAAAAGACAATACAAATTTAGGTTTTATAATTCAATGCAGCGAATGTAATAGTGATCTTTTCAATATGTATATACACGCAGGGATTGGGAGTACTTTAAACAAAGTGTCGCAAGGATCCTGGCAAATCAAACAGTTTAGTTGCTCAAGTCATCACGGTGCGGGGCCTTTATGTTGAAATGAGCGGAAGTCAGATATGCTGGCGTGACACACTCGGGGGAGCAAGAGAAGATTCCTGAAAGCCCTATGAGTGTGTGTGTGAGAGTGTGTGTGTGTCCGCTGCCACACGCGTCAGCCGGCTTGCCAATCCGCTGCGGGCAACACAGGTTCATGGAACAAGGGTGGGACGGCGTCTGTGAATTAAAACAACACGACTAGCTGTACTTTTTTTCCGCACTTGGTGTTTTTTTTAGCTCCTCGTCGTAACTAACTGTGCACTTAAATCCGCGAGTAGTGAAGATGTCTGTGGTCGGGTTTGACGTCGGGTTTTTGAACTGCTATGTAGCGGTAGCCAGAGCCGGAGGGATTGAAACTGTCGCAAATGAATACAGCGACCGATGTACACCGTAAGTGGGAATGGTCTTGTGATTCTCTGTGCCTTTGTGTGTTTAATTATGTGCTCCCCCTAATTATTTAATGTAAATGAATCCGGTTGTGGCCTTGTGACAAAAGTGCTTGCTAGCTAGCTAGTTAGCATGCTCGCTAGCAAGCGAGGTAGTGATTTCAACACAGGAAACAGCACGTGAATACTTTGGCTTATGCTAGCTGGAGCGAAGCCTTTGTGGCTTGAAAGAAACACCGGTACCGCTTCACATCACGATAGATGTCTTACCCTTTGTGTTTCATGCTGCGAAAAGATTGATTTGATTAGATGGATTACACACTAAAGATCATGGTAGTTAATTTCACCATTAAGGGGATTCGGTGTAGGCGCAAATGGGCGAATGATGGGAGGAGGCCGAGCAGTGTCAAAATGGACTTATTTATTCGCATCAGTCTGCAGTGTTCCCTTATGGCTCGTTACGTCAACCCCATACGATTTAGTGCTATAGATATACATGAGAGTGTTACTCTGGGTGTCGGCGCTTGACTGTGTGTTTTTGTTTTTAGAGCATGTGTTTCTTTTGGACCCCGGAATCGATCAATCGGTGCTGCTGCAAAAAGCCAGGTATGTTTTCAAGGGAAGTGGTGAAAAGCAGGCCAAAATCATTTCCTGTGCCAAATGAGGATCAGTGTTGTCTTGGCACCAGCTGAGTGAGCATGTACAGTGCTGATCAAGGCACCAGAATGAGTGATATTCATTGACAACCATTACACTTTTTTTTTTTTTTTTTTGCACATTTCACATAAAGTTTCATGTTGTAAAGCCATGGGTGCACAAGAAGGCATGGTGTGTGTGTGTGTGTAAGAGATTTTTTTAAAATCTTTTGTTGTTTTCTGCTTCCGGTAAAACAGGTCGTCACAAACTGCAAAAACACAGTCCAAGGGTTCAAGAGATTTCATGGAAGGGCGTTCTCAGATCCATTTGTCCAACGCCTTAAATCCAGCTTGGTTTACGATCTTGCACAGATGCCTACAGGGACAATAGGCATCAAGGTAAGTGGTGGACATGAATGCAAATGAGTCCAAGTACAATGAAACAGTTGAAATTAGGACTTCCATGTAGATTGTGGTATGCAGTTCAAGCCAAAACACAGCGCTTATATAGGGGGAAAAAATCAATACAGCCTAGTATCTCGATATTTTGTGCGGCGACATTGTATCGATACACGGATAGCAAGTATCTAAATTGTCGCCATGTATCGATTCTGTAGTTATTATGTTGGTTTTTATGACTGTGCTGGTCAGTCAGTCTGCTTGACAGTTTTGCTGCAATAAAAGTGATTGAATTGATGAAGAGATTAGATAAAGCAGACATTAACAAAGTTTTCCTGTCGGGACATAATTTGCAGCTGTAAAAAGGTAATAACTCCCAATATATTGCAACATGTTATCTCAATACTCTGCATATCTCAATACAATCATATCATGACTAAAGTACTGTGATAATATCGTATCGTTGGGCCTCTGGTGGCTCCCAGCTCTACATTTTAAGACCTCTATATGATCATCCTTGAAATGCTGTATGTCTGTGCCAGCATAAAATGAAAAGTGAATGGAGAGGAGATGTTTAATATTCCTTTTGTAATTATTTGGAAGTTTAATAGTTCATACTACTATTGCAATGCCATTATATACTGTATGTTGTACTAGATTAAGAACTCTGTAAATGACATGTTAGTAAAAAGTGGTCAGTGTCCTCTGGTCTTGATGCTGCTCAAGCAAACGGTGGTGTAAATGTTGCACGCTATCGCTTTTGATGGTCATATAATTCGGTGCACCTCACAGCCAGGGAATGAGATAGATTTATCAGCTCTTAACCGCCCAGTCACTCCCTGGACGTGACGCTAATTGTGAATGATTTACTAGTAGTCATCCAGAACGATGTAATGATCTTGTCTGCAAATCTTACTGTGTTCCTGAAGGTTATGTACATGGAGGAGGAGAAGGTGTTCAGCATTGAGCAGGTCACCGCCATGCTGCTGACCAAGCTGAAGGAGACAGCGGAAGGCGCGCTGAAGAAGCCTGTGGCCGACTGTGTGGTGTCTGTACGTATTACATCGTCCTGTGCAGCTGCTGATGCTGTTTCGCTACACAGTATGTCAGTGGGTGGTATAGTCACATATAGTCGTTTCACTGACTGCAGCGAAAACTTTGATTTTTCTTGGTTGGGAGTTACTTTTAAGAGCCGTGCTGTCATTTCCAGGTTCCCTGCTACTACTCTGATGCTGAGAGGAGATCAGTAGTGGATGCAGCCCAGATCGCCGGACTCAACTGCCTGAGGCTCATGAATGAGACGACTGCAGGTACGCACTAACATCTGAGCAGGGCTTGAATGAGGCTATATGTGTCAGTGAGTGTTGTGTCAAACATGGCCTGGATAAACATCGGTCTTCTTTCTTTTGTCTGGAAAGATGTAGGCGACTTATTACACAGATAGTAGGGACAATGGCTGTAACATCTAACACTGGTTGGACATTACCAATTTGTAACTAACGAATCACAAATTTTGGTCTAATTGACTAATTTAATTTGATAATTTTCCCAGTTGTGTGGCACCTATTGCAGTCCTGACCTGCCTGTAAACAGTGATTTGGGATTCTAAATATACTTCGTTACTTTACAACGAAGTGAATGGTGGTAGATTAAGCAGTGCAGTCCGCATCGGCTAATTTGTCGAATCCAGCTGCATAGTGAAATGAACACTTATTTACTTGTTTGCTTTAATTAATAATTTCATTAATACTGCTCCATACAGTGGCATTGGCATATGGGATTTACAAACAGGACCTTCCTCCCCCCGAGGAGAAGGCCAGGAATGTGGTGTTCGTCGACTTGGGCCATTCTGGATACCAGACCTCAGTGTGTGCCTTCAATAAGGGTAAACTCAAGGTGTGTAGAAGTGGAGAAAGCGAACAAGGTGGATGTTTAATCTGCGCATCAAAAGTCAAAGTGTGTTTTTTCCATGTCTTGAGCTGTCTCCGCCCTTCCCCCTGCCCCTCAGGTCCTTGCTACGGCCTGCGACCCAGAGCTGGGAGGGAAGGACTTTGACGAGGCGCTGGTCAGGCATTTCTGCGAGGAGTTTTCCAAGAAGTACAAGCTTGATGTCAAGTCCAAGCCCAGGGCTCTGGTACGGCTCTACCAGGAGTGTGAAAAATTGAAAAAACTGATGAGTGCCAACTCCTCTGACCTGCCACTTAACATTGAGTGCTTCATGAACGACATTGATGTCTCTGGAAAGCTTAACAGGTAGGCAAACAAGAAATCATTTGTTTTAGTAGTTATGACTTGAATCTGTAGGGGTTTCCTTTTGAAAATATTGATAAAAGCTGACATACCTTGAAAGTTTAAGCACTGAATGTGTTTTTTTGTTTCTCAAGGGCTGACTTTGAAGAGATGTGCGCTGATGTTTTGGCCAGAGTGGAGGCTCCCTTGCAGAGTCTGATGGAATTTGCCAGTAAGTTTTAATGCCCCCTCATTTTTATTTTACTTATCTTTCTGTTATCTCTTTTTTAAGTAAATCAAAGAACATTGAAGTGGACCAGCTCTCATGCTTATTTCTAAAATTGTCATTTTGTCCTATTAGAACTCAAGAAGGAGGACATCTATGCAGTAGAGATAGTGGGTGGTGCCTCCAGGATCCCGGCCGTTAAGGAGAGAATCAGCAAATTCTTTGGGAAGGAGCTGAGCACCACCCTGAATGCCGATGAGGCTGTAGCCAGAGGATGTGCTTTGCAGGTATACTGCATGTTTTAATTGGCCCTCAGTCCCACCTTTGCTCCCCACAGGAGGATTTCTGTTTTCACCAAAACATGATGAAAGTATCATCACTTGTCTAGAGCTTGACAAGTGAGAGTTTTTGTTGCAGCCTTGTGTTGATGCACTTGTGTCATCATCCACTAGTGTTTGAAAATAAAGGGAAATTGATGTTTTTGCTATTAGAGTTTTAAATTTTTGATGGTGGTCGTAGCACAGATCACACTCTAAGAATACCGCTTGTGTCTCCACAGTGTGCAATACTGTCACCTGCCTTCAAAGTTCGTGAATTCTCCATCACAGACATAGTTCCGTACCCGATTTCTTTGAAGTGGAATTCTGCTGCAGAAGAAGGTTTGAGGTAAACCGCTGCACCTGCCCTGGATGTGTTTTTGTTTGGTTTGGTTGTTTGTCTGTTAGTGAGATCGTTGAATATGGCTGTGAATTATTATTTTTTTTGGCTACAGTGATTGTGAGGTGTTTCCAAAGAATCACGCAGCACCGTTCTCCAAAGTGCTGACCTTCTACCGAAAAGAACCTTTCTCTCTGGAGGCCTACTACAACTGCCCCAAAGAGCTGCCCTACCCCGACCCCACCATTGGTAAGCAGCTTCATCCGGAGAGAGCTGATGTCTCCTACACTTCTGTCAAAATTTAAACTTAACCGCTCTTTTTGTCTTGCAGGCCAATTTCTGATCCAAAAGGTTGTCCCACAGGCGTCCGGGGAGAGCTCCAAGGTCAAGGTGAAAGTACGTGTGAACATCCACGGCATCTTCAGTGTGTCCAGTGCCTCCCTTGTGGAAGTGCAGAAGTCCGACGAAACGGAGGAACCCATGGAAACAGAACAGACAAATGACAAAGAGGGGGAGGTACTTGAGCAAAACAAGTTCCACTGACATGCAACAACCTCATCTACTTATCTGCATATTTCTCCACAGTACTGAATATCTGTGATCCTAAAGGCTATTACCTTGAGCAACAAGTGGATTTGTTGTGTAAAAAAAGGCTTGTTTTTCTTAACCCACTTCAGAGCAAAATGCAGACTGATCAGGATGAGCAGAAGGGTCAGGTAGATGGGCAGAAGGAAACAGAAGAGAAGACAACACCTGAGAATGAAGAGATGGAGGTAAGATGCTTTGCTCATGTTGTTACCTTCTCCTGAGCATAGAGCTCAGTCGTCTTGTGCAACAAACGGCTTCATCCATTTTGAGTTTTCAGTTGTAGCTTTGAAAGAAAAGTTGTCCACTGCTCTGCCAGTGGAATCTATGTCCGGATCTGTTAATGTGTTTCTTCAGTGAATCTGTTTTTGAGCCTTGCTTCCTCTCTTTTTCCTCTTCCTCTGTCTCTCTTTAGACTTCCGCTGAGGGTAAAGCTGAGAAAAAGTCTGACCAGCCCCCACAAGCCAAAAAGCCCAAAGTGAAAACAAAAGTGCTGGAGCTTCCAATCGAAAACAGTCCACAGTGGCAACTAGCAGATGATATGCTTAATCTTTTTGTAGAAAATGAGGTAACTATCTTAAGTATTTGCCCACCTAAGAAATTCGCTTTTGCCAAATTTGAATGTCACTGACAGTGTTCAAGTTGTTTGGCAGTTTATTTACTGGATGGATTATCCGCAGGGCAAGATGATCATGCAGGACAAGCTGGAGAAAGAGAGGAATGATGCCAAGAATAATGTAGAAGAGTACGTGTATGACATGAGGGACAAGCTACATGGGATGCTGGAGAGATTCGTCAGTGAATCTGTGAGTAATTGATCACTTGGGTCCTGACTACCAATCAAGAAATAAGGCAGTCATGATGTTACAGTCATGATGCCACATTAGATTTGACACTAGTTTTCATATTCCTGATGTCCTTTTTTGTTCTTTTCAGGACCGAGACACTCTATCATTAAAACTGGAGGATACTGAAAACTGGCTGTACGAAGACGGAGAGGACCAACCCAAACAGGTGTACATTGACAAACTGGCAGAGATAAAGGTAATAATTGCATCGTTATTTACTCCCCCCGCTCAGAGACTGATTTGAAATTTTAATTTGATGGTCTCTAACCAACATGTACTTCACAGAAATTGGGCCAGCCCATCCAGGAGAGGTATATGGAATCTGAGGAGAGACCTAAAGCGTTCGAGGAGATGGGAAAACAAATCCAGCAGTACATGAAAGTTGTCGAAGCGTTCAAAACAAAGGTGCAGCAAAAAGCCCTCAAAGGACAATATTGGCGTTTTGTTTTCTTTCTGTCCATCTGCACCTCTCACTGACATGTTTAGTGTCTGTCCACCTCCATGTATAAGTTGTGTTAACCTTCACAGCTTTTTAAAAATACAAGCATTTGTTTATATTTCTCCAAATGTGCACATCATTGGACCTAAGGCATGGATAGCAATGTTAACATGATATGACAACTGTCATTACTTTCCTTTTTGATTTGCATCCCAGGAGGAACAGTATGATCACCTGGATGAAGCAGATATCAACAAAGTGGACAAGCTGGCCAGTGAGACCATGATCTGGATGAACAGTGCCATGAACCAGCAAAGCAAACAGAGTCTGACGGTGGATCCCTCTGTCAAAGTCAAAGATATTCGGGCAAAAACAAGGGTGAGAACATCATAATACCAGAGCTTGAATAAGTTATTAGAAACTTTTAAAATCAAGGCATGTAAAATTGGTATTAAATACAATCTAGAGAAAGCCTTCATGTGTAGCTACTGAAGAGTGCAGAGTTTATTGATGTCGTGCATGTTTGTAGGGTATTGAAGTTCAAGCAGTTGACAGCGTTTTGGGGCAGGCATTGCATAAATTTGCTTCAAGCAGCACTGTCACTCCATGCTAACACCTCAGCATACACTGTGTTTATTAAAATGTATGCAACTAGCATTGGCTAATATAAGCTGTAATATAATAGCTGATGATTTAGGTACATCCTCTGATATCCACTGTGCTGTCTCCCATCGCCCACAACCGTCATTTCCTAAATAAAAAGAACAGGTGTCACAGGAAGAGTCTCCTGGTTTAAAACAGTTCACTCTCCATATCGAAAAATTTCCAGTCTCCTTCCTAAAAAATGCTAGACTTATCCATGTATCATTTGAAATTACATGCCTCTTAGCTTTAGAGCTGTTTGTTTTTAAGATATTGCTAGTCACCTGTTACTGACCCCACATTGTGTTTGCTGACACTGTCACCAAAAATCTTCCAGAGGTCATTTAGGTGAATGACTCTGTTGTCTGTGTTCTTATCGCTGAACAGGCAAGTGGGCCCATCGGCCAGAATCTCTTTGCTTTTAATCCACATATCTAAAATACGTTGCCTGACTTTTCAGGAGCTGTACACTGCTTGTAACCACATTGTGACCAAGCCCAAGCCCAAGGTGGAGCTTCCCAAGGATGACAAGCCTGCAGAGCAGAACGGGCCCGTCAACGGACAGGAGCCAGCCCAGGACGACACTGCAGATAAAGGATCAGCTGAGAACCCGGGAAACCCCGCCTCAGAAGTCACAGACAACAAGCCTGACATGGACCTTGACTAAAGCAGGAACCCACAACTCCACCCTCAAGACCCCCCCACGGCTGTGCCTCAGTCTGAACCAAGTGCACCCTTCTTCACTTCAGTGTCATCAACTTCCCCTTGCAGATGACATGATGGAGAGAGAGAGCAGTTATTGTTTTGTTTTTTAGGAAATACCTGTCATAGCCAAAAAGCGATACTGCTGCCTCCTCCTGGAGGTTCAAGAGATCTCCTGTGGAATCAGATAACACAGATGAACGGGAGCTGTTTGTTTTCAGATTGAGCTGCAGCCTGGGTGCATCCGAGCTGGTGAAGTGTCTCAAGAACTCACTCCACGGTCAAAAGCAGGCAGGATGTTCAGCACACTGATCCCAGCTCCCAGTGGAGTCTTTACGATGCCATAGCATGCCCTTTGTTTCTTGCTGAAATCAAATCAAATGGAAAGCCAACTGCAATAAGCCTGTTGTTTGACAATGAGCGCTGTACACATGATGGTATTTATTTCTGTTGTGTGCCCTTTAAGTGTTCTGGTCTGTGTCAAGATATGGTTTTAATAAAGTTGTTGAAAATCTCTTCTGGTTTCTTTACCACTCGATCATTCCTTTGATAGGGGAGATCTAATGTTATATGTCTGACATGTTAAACGTAAGCCCAAGGTTTATGATTTCTACAATCTATACTGCCTCTAAAGAATTGAAAATCAGTTTTCAGCTTATTTATTTCTTTGCATGCAATCATGCAGGCCTATTTCACACCTTTTTCCCAAAGCAACATGTTATTGAACCCAGGTTCACGGGCTCATTCAGGTTACATGATACAGCTGTGCACCCGCAAACCAGTGAGAAGATCCACCCAGAAACTGCTGGAGTACAGTGAGGTTTCCTTAGCCTTTTTCCATATAAGCCATTTAACCCATAAATTGCTTTATTGCAGTGAAGACTTAAGACTTTACTGAAGTGTCCCTTTCCATGGTACACTCTTCTCCAGTTCCTCAGCAGGACTGGAAATGTCACTTTGAAGAGAGCATAGATAACAGTAGACTGTCCATTTCAAAGTGTATGTGTGTGTGTGTGTCAGAAAATAGGCCAATACAGAATAACATACAGCAAAGACAAGAGGACAGAATGCTGACATATGGTGCTGACATGTGGATATTGTGCTGACTTACTGAATAGATTCAAGAAGGAGGAGAGGTAAGCCAAACACACATAACTCTGATGCTCAAGTATTTATCCTTTAGATAATATCAGTATTACCTAATTATGATATTACCAAGTTGAATTTCCTCCTCAGACCCATTCCACTATAATAAACCAAGCAGAAAACCGCTGGCTCCACGACAGTCCTCTGCTGCCACCATGTGTTCAGTGGAAGGCTGTCAACTCCATCGTCACATATAATTATTATTATCATTATTATTGTTCAGCCACAAGGGAAGACAAGTCAACAAAGTCCAATAAATTAATGCAGCGATATACAAGGCAATGAAAAAAGACAATAAAACACAGGTAAAAGAACAAACCCCAGTGACGGTTTATTTCCGTTAATATTCACTTTAGTGTCAACCGATCACAAAAAGACACAAAACTGATATTAAGTTAAAAATCACCTGATAATCTATTGATACTAAACTGAATATTTAGATCAAGCAGGATGATGTGAAGTCTTTTTTAAGTGCAACATCCATTCTTTTTGTAGTATTTGTTTTACTTTCGTTTTTATTAGATGTGTGCTAGTTGTCTGCCTTTAATTGGCGTATTAATTGCAAAGCTCCTACTGTCAAGACAAAGACAAGTGAAGGCTTTCTGAGTTATTTCCCCAGTAGTTTGATTTGGCCTGTGGACTGCAGGAGCGCTGTTTGCATCCGTCCTTACGAGTCATATGATCCAGCCTCAGTTCCTGCTGCGCCTGAGAACAACAGAGAGCCAAACGGAGAGGTGGATGCACTTTCCCCCCCTCCTCCTCCGAGTTTTATTACCTATGCAACGGTGAAAGTTTTGGACTCACGGTACCCCTGCATCATTGTAAGTATATCTGAAAAAAAAGAAAAGAAAAGAAAAGTGGCGGTCGTGGCATTCACGGTGATCTCATTTCCCTCGTTGGATGTCTTGATGAGTCTAAAGTCTGATTGAGGTGTGTTGACCTGAATTACTTCCACATTCGTTCTTGTGCGCTTCGCCAACCCGACCTCTCGCTCTCTCTCTTGCCTTTCCCAGCACCATGAAGCTCATCATCCTCAACGACTATGACCAGGCGAGCGAGTGGGCTGCAAAGTACATCAGGAACAAGATTTTGCTCTTCAAGCCTGGTCCGGACAGATGTTTCACTCTGGGGCTGCCCACAGGTAAGCAATCACCGCTAGTAACGCGTTACACCAGTTATATTTTCTCCTAATGACAGCTCTTGGTCACAATCACTGAGCAAAAGTAAGGATGTTTGCTTCTGAAGCCCAATCTCTGAATCTGACTGTCCACAGTACTTTAGTTTATTAAGCAAAACCTGCTGAACATGCTATTACAACACCACAGGCAGCTTCTGTTCTGATTTCCACAATGAATTCCTGGATGTTTTCTTGTGTATTGACTTTTGCATGTAAAAATGGTGACTCTTGAAGTAATCAGCCCAGCAGTACTGGAAAACGAGTGTCTTTGCCGCTGCTGGCGTCCTTCCCGTGAACAGGCTGCAGCATGACAGCAGCCGTGCAGTCAGTGTGTCAGTGCAGTTTATCTGTCTGCCCCCAGGAAGCACCCCGCTGGGCTGCTACAAGAAGCTGATTGAGTATTACAAGAAGGGAGAGATCTCGTTCCAGTATGTCAAAACGTTCAACATGGACGAATACGTAGGTGCGTCCCCACCTCTCTTTCTCTGTTTGTCTCTTTGTGCGCTGTAAATGGTTTAGTTAGTCATGACCTCATACAAGCCGTTGTGAAATCCACCAGGACTTCCCAGAGATCACCCCGAGAGCTACCACTCCTTCATGTGGAATAACTTCTTCAAGCACATCGACATCAAGGCGGAGAACACCCACATCCTCGACGGTAACGCTGCCAACCTTCAGGAGGAGTGCCAGGCCTTCGAGGATAAGATAAAAGCTGCTGGCGGAATTGAGCTCTTCGTTGGAGGTGAGGCGGTCATAATATTGATAACCAAATCAAACAAAGCACACGGGTCCTGCTCAGATCTGTCCAGGTGTGGTCTAAAAAAAAAATATACTGATTGAAGCTTCAATAGTGTGTACTGTAGAACATCAGGAAAATGATTGATGCTCCTCTCCAGGGATTGGACCGGATGGCCACATTGCATTCAATGAGCCCGGCTCCAGCCTTGTTTCCAGGACCAGGGTGAAGACCTTGGCGAGAGACACCATCCTGGCGAACGCCAGATTCTTTGATGGGGATCTGTCAAAGGTGCCAACCATGGCACTGACTGTAGGAGTGGGTACTGTCATGGATGCAAAGGAGGTGAGCAGCCGATGAATTTCACCTTCTCAATGTATGTGTTGTTTTGTAATTCTTACCTGTGGCCTTTCTTCGTAAAAAGGCTAATTTATCATGCAGAAAAATTATTTTTCACTGTGGTAACTGGTGCTTTGCAGATAAAACTCCATCGTCTTCTGGCTATCACCAATGGTGTCTTTTCATTTTCTTCTCAGGTTATGATTCTCATCACCGGGGCACACAAGGCATTTGCTTTATACAAAGCCATAGAGGAGGGTGTGAATCACATGTGGACGGTGTCTGCCTTCCAGCAGCACCCACAAACCGTGTTTGTCTGTGATGAGGACGCCACCCTGGAACTGCGGGTCAAAACTGTGAAATACTTTAAAGGTGAGGCTGAGTCCAAAACACACGATGCTCACATGGATTTACTTAAGCATTGAGGTTACATTGAATCATTCAACCTGCATTATGGCCTTGTAGACAATGCTTCTCTGATCATTGCAGCAAAGACAAATTGTAGAAAATGTAGTTTTTTGCATAACTGTGTGCTGAGATAGAAAGCAAGAGCGATATGTGGACCTGGATTGGCAGCTTTGTCTCCATCAAGGCTTTTCTCCACCAGAGTTCCTCGAAAAATCAGACGTACTCCAAATATATTTCAGTTTTAATCAGTTAACACATCTGCATGAATGCATACCTTTCTTTCTTGCTGTCTCTCTTAGGGATGATGCATGTGCATAACAAGCTGGTGGACCCACTTCCTTCTGAACCTAAGAAGAAATGAAGAGTTCTGTCCAAATCATGTGGATATATAGAAAATAAACTCTTCAAATGATTCCTATCTTCTGGTGGAGAAGCCTGATTTCATCAGGGGGGGACAAGGAGTTCTCGGAAGTAATTCTATGCTGTAACCACAACTAATCCCTCTAGAAATCGTTGGGTCCAGTCTAATTTGTGCATTGCAGTCTTGAAAGTTTTTTGTCAGTCGTTCAAAAGGCCTTGCTTTTTATATGTCCTTTTAATAAAAATGCGTTTAATTTTTATATCTCTGGGTGTCAATAGTGGTGCTTCATTTCTCCCTAAAAATATCAAATCAGACTTGGAATCAATCTGTTTCATCTAATGCATATGGTATTTTCCAAATGTCATAAATCCAGTTTTCCGATGCGTCACATGACAACGCAGAGGACCTAATGCTGCCTTTTAGTACTCCCCCATATGCTCGTAATTCCAAGCACTCACACATTTTTCGGGGAATAGTAGCATTATAGACTCTATTGACCTTTTTCACTGAAGACAAAAAATAATAGGGTATACACAGTGACACTAATGGCGTCACTATCTATTTCGGTACTATTTTATGTCAGTGGCTGTTGTGAAAAACCTCGATAACATGCTCTAGTCGACACCATCCATGCTCAATGCCACTGGTAGATAGTAGTAGGAAGTAGCTGCTTTCAATTCAGTGATCTGGCGTCTGCTCCCTGCTACTTAATGGGACAGGACTGAAGGAACTAGGATGCTAAAAGTCAGTTTGACCTCAGTCATGTACACCGCTTTATGAGGCCGTTCATATGCAGTCGGTTTGCACTTGCAGTATTTCCGACAGCACCTGAAGGCAGCGTAAAGGCCAACTACCGGGAGTCGGGAGGGGAGAGAGAGAGAAGGAGATGGCCGCCGACTAGCAGCAGGCAGCTTAATCTTTGCTACTTCGTCAGCGAGATTCCTGCGCTTTAACGCATTTCTCACCCTTTTCAGTGGACGTTTTCAACATTATACGTCTCTTTCCAACATGGCAGAACAAAACAGTAACGTGAGGTATCAAGAGGTAGGTAACATTTTGTCTGGAAGCTCAAAAAATACAGCAACGGCCAAGTTAGCTCTGCTAGCTAACAGTGGTAGCTAGCCTGTCAGTGAAAAGAAAACAAGGAGCCTGGCGGCCGTTTGTTTACGGACGGGCCCGACCTGGTGCCACACATCTCAGCCAGTTTTCAGTCTGAAGTGATATGTTGATATGAACAGTGCGGTCATCGTGTGTACCCTGTGTGTGTGTGAGCCAAATTCAGTCATGTTTACTGCTGGCCTGGGCAGGCATGCTGACTGGTGTGGTTTTGCCCCAGTATGTGACTAACCCGTCCATTCAGTAGTCCCCAGAGACCAGCTGATCCAAACAGCTTTCAGACATGCTGAGATGTCACTGCACTGAATTGCCTATGTCACCCAGCGTTTACTGCATTTGCTCTATAAAATCCTGATCACAACCACCTCAGCCGCCACAGTTTAATTGCTAATAAATCAGTTTTGCTAATGTCACTGCAGTCCAAGTGTCACTGGCAGTGTCACTGATATGGTGAGGCTCTGGGTAACACCAGCACTTTGATAAAGGAGTGGTTTCAGAGTAATCTGTACAAGCCACTTGTTGATCAGTGTGCTGCCACATAATTCAAATTCTGCTCATGCAGTAGACATATTTGGAGATTAATATGTAGAAGTGGCTCAGATGTTGTTTTTTGTCTCTGACTTAAATTGTATCTTTAATTTTATCTTAACTTAATTTGTATTGAGTGCAACCAGTTCATAGGGCTTGCTCAGAGGAGGCATGTTGTCCTTGCGTTGAAGCTGCCTGTGTTGTCTTGTATCGTTTCCTCAGCTGGTGAACGAGGAGGAGCCAGCCCAGTCGTCCCAGGAGGCTCCTGCCCAGGACGCACCCCCACCATACAGCAGCATCGCTGCAGCAAATGCAGGTTTGACGCCTTCACAACCCTATCACACAACGCTGGATGACTCTGAATCGTGCTCGACCAAGCATTAACATTATTGAGAAAGTTGTCATCAGGATTAGCTTGTTGTGTGCAAGGCCCTCTTGAAAAACTTGTAGTGGCTCTTGCAGTGTCCAAGACTTCAAAGCAGGGCAAAGGGCCATGGCCTTGCATAAGAGGACACATTCTTGTAAGCCTTCCTGAGTGAACCTGCGGACCTGGTTTAGTGCTGATAGCCTTTTCAAAAACAAAAAAGGGTTTCTGACTAAAGGCCATGTGATTCAGAAAAAAACTAGTCCTGCATGACTCATAACAAAAACAACAAATATAGCATTAAATGTTTTATTTCCTCTTATAACTCATTCATTTCCGTCCCTTTATCTTACAGTGACAAAGCACTTCTCCAATTCCATGCTCCTTTTCCCATTTAAGGAAGTGAAAGGAGATATTCTTTAACAGCTGGTGAACCGGCACTTTCCAGCACTAGCTGCCCTTGAGCTGTTCCTACTGGCATTAATGTTTTTTGCAAACTCAGTTTTGATCCTGTATTGACAGGCAAAATGAAACTTTGAGCCTTTAAACAGAATTAGATTGCTGTCTTGTGTTTTTAATGTCTTTTTTTATTTTATGTACCTCTTTCTCTGTATCTGAATCCATCTGTCTATATATAAATGCTCCAAAGAGGGAGCTCTAAAATTCAAGTCTGGCTCAATAAATACCTTAAAGGTAGTTGCCGTCTGAATAATTTTTTTGAGCAGTAGATCTATATATAAATGCAGTAGTGGTGGTGACAGTCTGCAGGGCCCCAGAGGGATTAAAACTGGTGGGTGATTGCTTGGAGGTTTTTGCCAAAAACCACAAATGATATATAGAGGTGAAACACACTTAAGGCTAGCCTCTTGTTTTTTTATTTGTTACTCATGAATCATGAAGAGGATGCTAGATTTGCTGGTTACACTAGTAAGTTTATTTCATGCATTTGAATTGCATTTAATTTAATGTTGAGGTCAGACCCCTCTGTTGTCAAACTAACAGCTGTGTGTGTTTCCTTCACAGCTTTCTTTGACTATAAGGAAGATGGAGGGAGATTTCCCAACCCGCCATCCTACAACGTTGCCACCACACTTCCCTCCTACGATGAAGCTGAAAGAACCAAAGCAGAGGCTGCGATCCCGCTGGTCACCGGAAGAGTCACGGTACCGCCACTTCATTCTCACATCACATTCAGAAGTGTTTTATATCTCTGAGGTGTCTAGTTATGTACCAATCAAAATCGGCTTTCTTAAATAAATGTCATGTCTAACTATTTCCTTACTCCCATGGTACTGTTGGTGCAGGAGGACGACTTTGTGGCCCGGGATGACTTTGAAGATGCCGACCAGCTGCGAATAGGGAACGATGGCATCTTCATGCTCACTTTCTTCAGTAAGTGGCCCCGTGTCATTTCTCTTGATTTCAATACAGTGATTTTCAGAGAACTGAATGCCAGAAGGTCACTGGTGAAATCCATGGCTGTCTGTGAAAAGATTGCAAGTAAATGTGAAAGATAAACACTGTCCTTTCCTGCAACAGTGATAATCTAGGCTAAGGTTATTATTGTTAACAAAAACTAATGAAATAACAAATGCTAGGTGTGAAAGAACATTTTCATTAACTGACATAAAAATATAAAAAGTGGCTTTACAAAAAAGATGACTAGCTGAGCATAACTAACTAACTGGAATAAAATAAAATTATAGAGAAAATTTCTTTAGTTTTCATCTTTGAAGTTACTTTTACATACATTTTTTTTTTTAAAATGTTACAATGTTTTGTTGAGTTTTTATTACACAACACTTTGACTTTTTTGACAAATACCACATATTAAAAAATGACTAAACCTAACACTCAAACTAATAAAAAAGAAACTAAAACTAAGCATTTTCAAAAAATAAGAACTAAACAAAACTAACATACCTGCTTTAAAATCTAATTAGAACAAAACTGAAATTGAAAATAAAGTCAAAATGAAATAAAAATAAAACCTGTATGTCATCCCCTCTCTCTCTCACCTGACTTTCCTGGCTCTATTATCCAATAAAGCATAAATGTCATTGAACACATTGTCTGGACACCCTTGAGCAAGGTGCTGAAAAAGGTGGAAGGTCAACTTACAGTCATTCTGTTGTAACACCTGTGTGTACTCGTGTCTTTAGACTGGACGAAGGCATCAGTGTCTTCTGATAAATAATTACCTAACATGGAAAAGTGTGTGAGTTCACTGTGTTTGTACTACTGAACTTTCCTCAGAGCAGTACCTACCCTGAAATGTGTGGGCCAGCTCAAAAAACAAATCTGACAATCTTGACATCATGTTACTGTGGTTAGACATGCTCTCATGCTTTCATTAAAAATAATTTTTGGTCAGTCTCATGGCACAGATGATAGGACATTACAAGAGTTAGAGTCATTGAAAGTGAAATTACTTAGTTTGAGAATGCCATATTCACCAGGGTGGGGACTGTTAGCTGCTAAGCTGAGGGCACATGAGCGTCACACCGGCTTCTGCGCGCTCTCTGTTGTAATCTGAACATCGTTCTGAATGCTTCTTGCTGCTATAGTGGAAGACAAAGCGAGGAAATTGAGGGAAATCCCTGGTTTTATCTTAAAGCCCTTACTACCCCAGTGGAGCTGCTCTGTAGCCAACAGCACAGGACTTAAATTTTACCGAGCAGCTCCAAGGCTTGGCTGTGTGTCTTTGTGTGAATGTGAAACAGGACATCACTGAAAAAAAGAGCATTTCTCTTGTTACTGTCATTTGAAGCTTTGCCACCTTGTATTTTTTTTTTAAGTTTATCTAGTAGATTTGAAAGGTTTAATCAAGTCCAAAGGGTGTTGAACATTCTTGGCCCACAGAGGAGCATGTAGTACTTCCAGCTAAAACAGGACAAGTTAGAGATTTATACCCAAGAAAGACAGCGTGTCCTTTGTTGAGCTTTCTTGGCAAACATACAGATCAAAAAAGTGTTGTCTCTCTCTTGACTTGGCAAACTATTCTCTCTGTCTTTAGTGGCATTCCTCTTCAACTGGATCGGCTTCTTCCTGTCATTCTGTCTGACCACATCAGCTGCTGGCCGATACGGGGCCATTTCCGGATTTGGCCTGTCTCTCATCAAATGGGTTCTCATTGTCAGGGTAAGAGCGACTTACTGAAGACATACTTTTTAAATGTTAACCAGTTAAAGTTTTGAAAGGTTATGTAAAGATTTGATGGTACTGGATTAGCTGTACTTTCTAGGGCCATTGCTCGTGGTGCTTTACAGATACAGGTAGGATTTTAGGCATCGCTGTATTGCTCCTAAATGACACTGTTTTACTTGTTTCAGTTTTCTACCTACTTCCCTGGCTACTTTGATGGACAGTACTGGTTGTGGTGGGTGTTCCTGGCCCTGGGTGAGTTAGTTACATTATGCTACTCATGAGATTTTACATATCTAAAAATAGTATTTATATATCACTTGCAATGCTTAGTATTACATCGGCATTGCATATTAATTATTGTACAGCTGTTTTATATTGTGGTTCATCGAAATGTTTTTCGGAAACTGGCGTTTTGCCTGTCACATTTCAACACTGTGAATGATTACTATGATAAGTGTTGTTTTATGATTTTAATTGCATGCATTATGGACCTTTTCTGTGGACTTCAGGCTTCATGCTGTTCATCAGAGGGTTTGTTAACTACTCCAGAGTGCGTAAACTGGTTGATCCCTCCTACGCCACCCTTCCCAGAACAAGGGTACTCTTCATCTATTAGAGGTAAGGCAAATTATTCTGCTCCCAAGTCGCATTATGCTAGTTTGCAAGTCACATTATGGCACTATAGGTCTCTCTTTTGGTACATTTCCATGCACACAACATCTGAATTAAATTAAGGCCCTTGCTTGCTAAAAGCATTGATGGTTAACTTGACTAATGTGTATGTGCTTATGCTGCTGAAGACGGATTGTTTCATCTGCACATAAATATGACTTGCAGATCTGTCCATCGGATTTAGGAGATTGGATATAGAAGAACTGAACATAGCAAAACAGGCATCCACTCAGCGAGGAGTTTCAAACTAAAATGAAGACACTTATCAACAATCAGCCAGATGAGGATGAAGACAGCTCACTAAAATATTCAGGAATTATATCACTTGTTTTTATTTTGAAAATTTATTAATGGATAACGGTAACAGTAATAGTCCTTCAATGTACTCATTAGTGGCGAATGTAAAGTGCTATTCACATTTACATCTGTAATGTATAAGTAATGCCTTATATCATTTGATGGTAGCGTACTAGCATGCATCTGCCCTTTGAAGTCAATAAATAGGGAAGAGTCTCATGTTGGTGACACTTTGCTGAAAGCCAACAGGTATTATTATAATGCGACAACACTTTGTAGACTGTCCATAAGCATGCAATGCACTTTGTAATCTACAGTAATATCACTTCATGATTTATTGTGACTATTATAGGGTGTTTACAGATTACCACACACACACACACACGTACACACACCTCAAAAAGCTAGGTATCACTAGGCGGTAAATGTTAATGTTGATATTATGTGCATTACCACATAAATAATCACTCACCTGTTGGCTTTAAGTAGTGTTGCCCTTATTCTGGCCAGTAGAGGGCAGTGTTCTCTGCTGCTTTTGAGTCGTTGCAAACTGTTCATAAAAGGGCATTCTCATGATATAACAATCATGTGTGCAGTTCAGCTGTTTTATCCAAATCAGACACAATGTCATCAGAGTAGACATGAAAACTGAACTTGCATGAACTTGCATTCATGTGTCAGATGTTATGATTTTGCCCTTAAGCGATTATGTTGTACATTAAATTGGGGGAAAATCCACCATGGGAAGGAGTTCCTGTCACATGACGTTAGACCAGTTCAGTCTACACTTGTGAACATGAACAAATCAGATATGACTACAAACCAGGCGGCGAGAACGTCAAGTGAAAAATGCTGGACCAGTTCCACTGACGGTGAAGGGGAAGGCTGCACCCAGGGTGTTTTTTTTTCTTCTTTTTTCTTTCTTTTTAATGGACATATGGACACATTTTCTGGTTCATATCTTTAAAATAAAGCTCATTTGGATGTGAAACACTGACCTTTGCATGACCCCTCACTGAATCAAAAACGTAAGCATCCCACTCACTGCCACTGGAATAACCTGATGTCATGACACAGGAGAGGCTTGGCTGTCATGACGCTTTAGTGCGCTCTTTGATCAGTTATCTAAGAGCATGAAAATAATGCATGAATTTCATTTCAAGGTGGATTTTTGCCCTAAGATTCAGTAGTCTGGGGGTGATTGAAAATAATTGAAACAGATGTTTATTTTTGTTCTTTTTTTTTTTTTTTTTTTTTAGAAAATTATACATAGTGTGTAAGTTAGTCAGGTATCAAAACTATGATATCAAAGAATGTTGTATGCAGGTGCACTTTTGGAAACATACCAATAAAAACCCAGGGGGACTTTTCCCCACGATGCGATTTAAACTCCAGACAGATGAAACTTAACGAACGGTGTCGTGGTGCAGCATCGCGTTCTGTTATATTTTCTTAGGACACACAACAATAATACTGAGGTAATCACTGTTAATCGTGGACAAAATTAACATGGATTTGAATGCAGTGTACGAGTCAGTCTGTTGTAGCAAACTCAACTGTTTGCCTTCTCCATTCATTTCCTATTCAATACTGCTACCATGGCTTTGATACAAACGCATATGCTTATTTCTATGTGATGTAGAGCTGCAGCCTTTGGGTTTTGTTGTATGAAATGTTTTAAACTGTTCATGTTAAATAAATGTCACTTTTAATGCGTCATTTCTGATTTAGCAGTGTTCCTTGCAGCCACCCATAAACCGCTTCAACACTCACTTTCAGAAACCTTGGTAATCAAATATACCTTGAGTCAGTATGGATTAATTTACTTTTAAATGTATTTATAGATCAGTGAAATGCAATGTGATATTGATGCTACATCATACTACATTCAGTCTCCCCAGGCAGCCATAACCAAAACATAAGAGAATGGCTCACTGGTTTCTTTTCAGTGAACATTTTCTGACACCATTTACAATAATGCATCTCTGTTATAGGTCAGTACTGTGAAACAAAGCGGTTGTGAAATGGGCGCTACAGTCAGAAAGTCTTACTCAAGAGCTGCTCTGGATAAAAGCATCGGCTAAATGCACCATTTAAAGCTGCACAAGGTGATTTTGCACAGTGGCGGCACCAAGTGGTGACTGTTAGCAATGTGAAGCTTGAAAACCCAGAAGTCACAGGTCTGTGTGGTGAGGAGGTTCCATGATTTTTGGTGAGTTCACAGCTTTGCATCTTGCTCTTAGATTTTGATTGGCCATTTCCTGTTAACCAAGAACAACACCAAGGAAACCATACCTGACACCAGGTTGCACATCTCTGCAGACCCAATTTTTTATGCTATGATTGATGTATGTTAATATGAAAAATAAAAGTCTAGTGCAGCTTTAGTTGGACTGAATATAAATGCATTTTGGGTGAGGTATTCCTATTACTACATGAAGACAGCCAGTACAAAGTGGCCTAGATCTGACTTTTTTTCTTCACATATGACAAAGATCTGTTTTTTATTTCAATGTGAACAGCAAAAGGAAAAAAAACCTGACTGAAATTCTCTCCTACTGAGCACGCGCATACCTCTATCAGTGCGTCATTATAAAATATGGAGGATCACAGCAGCAACTGCAGGGAGGCAGGAGGTTATAAATTAAACAGATACATGGGAAGACGCTTTAATCAAAGCCCTTTTTTTGCCCTCTTTCCCTTAGCCTGAACAGCTGACGCACTGTTACCACAGCAAACTATAAGAGAAATGAATGCCTGCATCACTAATTTGCTCAAAGTGATGATGGACTGTCGTGCAAATGATGTTTTCTGTTCAGCAGCATGTTTGTTGTAAGTGTGAGGTCATGGTACAGATCTGTTGACACTGAGGTCAGATATAGGTCACGTGCAAAGATGAATATGAACAGTCAAAACAGAAGATATGAGAAAAAATCTGAACTGGGTCCTTTTGACGAGTAGGAGCTGTGTTAGTGTGGCTTGTGAGGCAGCCGGCGCTCAGATGACCGCATGCAGCTTCAGCGGCGTCACTCCCCCGTGCCATCCAGCTGCCGGGGGAGAAAGAAGATGGCCTTCTGTCCGATGTGGGTTCTTGGGCCCAGTTTGGGTTTTCCGTTCTTTTTCAGCGCTACATACCAGTTCCTCTCCTTATACTTCTGAGGTTGATATGTGTTGTAGTGGTTTTCCTCCAGTTTCTCCAGGAAGTAGCATTCGTCAGTGACTGTGGGCTGGGAGATAAACACAGCAGACAGGTGACAGCACTTTTTGGGGAGTTTTGGCAGTGCTGGTTTGAGAGCTGAGGAAAGCAGTCAAGGTTTTGAATCAATGTGATCATGATGTTTTGTATCTACAGTGAAGATACTCACTGAACTATACAGGCGCCCCTCATCGTTCATGGCCAGGTATCGCCCTGCCTCTGTTCCCTGGATGACCACCACGCCTCGGTCCACAGCTCTGAGCTTCAGAACAGCTGAGGGAGAGAGAAAACGTTGAAACACAAAGGAAACACTGCAACATATAAATAAAACTCTGGAAAAACAATATTCTTTGTTATCTGATAACACAAAAATGGCAAGGCCGAATCTGAGAGACCAAAGTAAACCTTAATCTCGTACGTCATTTACAATCTGTCCCACATATTCTCTCTGTTTCCTTTCAGATATTATAATCAGGGTAAAGATGGCAACATTTAAAAACCCTTGTTCTTTGATAAAAAATTTATTGAAGGACAAAGTGGTGTGTTTGCCAGTCGGTGCTCATAGACTGAGAATTACTACCTGTGTTGTTACTTTGTTTTTTGATATATCTGAGAACATGAAATGTGCATGATATCACTGTAAAACAAACTCATTTTATTTATAGCACTGATCACTGATCCAAATCGGTCTCATGTGTGCCGCTGTTACTTTTAAAAAGCAACACCACTCAATTTAAAAATAAATAAATAAAAGATAAAAACAAAATCCTCCGTGTTAATCCCCTGATGTAGGGCGGCGGTGTCCATGTCGGCCATGCAGGACTGAGAGTCTGGAGGCTTTTCCTCCACCAGCTGATTTCTCTGATGAACTCACATTTCAGGCATATGGGCAGCAGCTCATCAGTGAAATCATCTTGTTACGAATATGAATAACTCCTTGTCATGGCCACCAACCAGATGATGCATTCATGAGCTATCAGATATGCTACATGGAAAAAAAACACATAATCCAGGGAGATGATGTAGTCATCAGGGTGGAGAAAATTTTGCTACTTGAGTTTCTGAGTTATGATGACACAATGACCTTAAACCTTGGAGGGGAAAACGAGTTTAGTGTCACTTACACAGACTAAACAGTCCAACTTTTTAAAAGCAAAAAGCAGCAAAACCTACGGCATCCTTTTCAGGACGTCCATGTTTGATTATCTTTTGATTTTCTGACACAACAGCTTGTGACTGCAATGTTAACAAATTATAAACTAGATATGACAAGAAAAAATTAACTGGGAGTTCTTCCTTGGGAATTTTGTAGCAGTAGCAGTATTTTAATGCAATTAAAAATTACATAACATGATAATATTCTGGCGCTGACAAACTCAGTTGTCAGTAGGACAGCTCCTCTGGCAGTTTTCTGGTTTGGGGAGATTGTATGTTCATGAATTGACTTCACTGTCCTCATCCAAAGTATAATAACATTATGAATTATTAATTAAACTGATGCTCTCCTTTTCTCCAGCCAAAAAGTCAGACTTGCTGTATAGTATTTCACATCAAATAACTGCTAACGAATCCATGACCTTTCATATTTGAAATGTTTTGAAATGATCTACATTTTTTCTATAACATCTAAATACCCTTTACTGTTATTCACTTTTATTTTTTTCTCAAGAACACAAATATTTGGCAATACCACAAACAGAAAAGCATCTCCATATTTGTAAGGACTTTATTATAATTAATCTATTTAATCTACTATGATATCCGCATCAATATTCTGTGTAACCAAGACAATTTCCTTTAAGTTCTATTATGTAATTTCATATAGGTCTAAAGGTTCACTACAGCTTTTTATGCCTGCATCACCAGCCTGTAAATAATAGTGCATATCAATTTTCATATTCACCGCCTTGATGAATATCTGTGAGCTTTAAATTCATTGAGGACCTTTAAAGCTCCTGTAAAGCCCTTTGCGACAAATTTGTAATTTATGATTCTGGGCTATATAAATAAATAAAATTGAACTGACCTTTACTAAGCTGAAATTCGGTAGCATCCCCCTTTAAATGCCATCTTGGCTCGGGCAACCCCCTTTTTCATTTTATAAAACCGACATCAAGGACACATGGTTCATCTCTAACTTGATGAACCCTCTGTATTTACTGAAATTAATGTCATCGAGGCGATCAGGCCTGCCCATTCATGTGAAATTGTGAATGAAAGTGCTGCAGTCTCACTGTGAGCGTCACAGTCCTCCCTGCTGCCCTGCACGGTCCCGTCCGGGAGGATCTGGAGGTGATGTCCGCCATTCATGCAGTACAGCCGCGTCCGGTTTCGGTAGTCCGGCTGCGGGTGGCCGTCCAGAACCACCACCTCCCCATCCGTCATCCCCTTATGCATGAACCCACAGCCCCGTTACCGCCGGCAGTGTGTGCGCTGCAGTCCGGAGGCTTCACTGTGTTGATCACACCGATCAGGTGTTGCTGACCCATGCGCGCACACAGAGGTTTGCGCGTCACCGAGCGCTGGACCTCCACATGCATGGACCCAGAGAGCCAGATCCCTGTCACACATGAGCTACAGGTTTGGAAAAGAGAGAAAAGTGTTTCAGTCATTAAGCCAGAACAACTGAACTATTTCTTTGTGATTCAGTTCAGTTTTGTTAAATTCTGTGGGTGGAAGTGAGAGGAAAGTGCACCTGGAAGAGTGAACCACAGACAAAATGATGATTAGTCAGGCCCTCAGTGGCTGACGGTAATTGACAATTAAAGGGCCACACCCACATTGTAGCCTGCAGCCAGCAGCCAGGATCATCTGACGGCTAGAAACCAGGCAGGCAATTCAATTAATGGGAAATAAGATCTTGCCCAGGTCTGGTCAGGAGACACCATGTGGTATCTGAGCGAGCAAACAAATGGGTTAACATCAGTGTCGAGTGTGTCTATGTGCAGTCTGCAGGTAGGACAGGCCACGCCCACATCAGTGCAAGTCACGCCCCTAGAGCTAAGGTTGGGAAAGTGATGGGAGTGGGTGTGTCTTGTACTTATGCTGTCAGCTCAATTCTGAGTTGCTGAAGTTGTTTTACCATTTCAGTTCAAAAAGTAGCATTCAAATTGCAGCAGCCATCTTCACTGTCATAGGCTGCCTTTGACTTTGTGATGGTAGAAACACTTTGGTAACAAAATTAGACATTACAATCCATTAGGTTACAATGGGACAATTTAAAACATACTTAAACAATTTATTCTGAAGGATATTTGTACCACAGAAAAACAACATTTTTCACTCACAGAGAATTGAACTCATGCTCTTTTTTTAATGCATGGTTTAGACTTTAATCTGTGTCAGTTCTGCAGTTGCCTGTGCATGTCTGGGTTGGCAGTGTTGTCTGTTGCTATCCATTTGCAGCCTACAATCTGTCATAAATACCAACATTTGCACGACTTAGCAAAAGCTGTAAGTGTGTACAAGCTCATTCACAAGAACCCTGACAGCAATCCTATGATTCATAGCCATGACAATAAAGCACTGTAACTTTGTGCTGAGAGTGCTGTAGCTTTACAGAGAACAAATACCAACCCTATGATTTCATTGTATGTAACCTTTAACACGACCAATACAAACATTAAGCAAGAGGCCTTCAAACCAGGATGCAGGAGGGAGTTTTTAACTGTGCAAAACCTCACAACCTTGAGTTTGAGTTCATCACAGTGGATTTAAAAAAAAAAAAAGCTTTAAAAAGTTTAAACTGTTGAAAAGTTGGCTGTTGTCTTGCTCGGCATCTGGGACCTCCAGCAGCCTCCGAGGGGGTCTCAGCGGGTCCCCAGCAAAGCCAGCACTACTTTTAGTTCATTGTTCACTCACCACAAGTTAATACAGGGACACAATGTGAGAGGATGGCTTTTTGGGTCAGAGGTCTTACCCCTCCCCCTACTTTTACCATCCCATCTACTGTACACTGTAAAAACCTAAAGTATAATTTAGTGAACTCAATTAACAGTTCAGCATTACCTTCATTTGTATGTGCTCACGGCCAAAAGACGAGCAGCACTGCGTGAATTTGATGTTTTATACTAGTGTGACATTTAATAGATTCACGAGCTGTAACACTGAATAGTAGTATGCACATATGCTCAACATATGCACATAGACGTGCATGTTATCGCCTGCTTAATTCTTGCAGATACGGACTTTGTAATGTAATGTGAGTAATGCCATTTCACAATAACTGAGAATAAGTTGCACTGTTTTTTTAAGCTTGAAGGCTCAAGCTTATAATGTCATCAGGTGTAAAACTGCAGGCCAGGTGCAGATCATAAAGAAATGTGGTGAAAGTGAGTTGCAGAGAAACCAGCTCTAGGTCCACATTATCACCACCATACAGTCGATAGAGGAAATAATATCAAGTAAATGTCTTATGGTTAAGATTTAATAGCAAGCGTGGAGGATGAATGAGCCGGAGTCGCTGTAATGAACATGTTGTGGAAATGAATCATGTTACTGCTAAATCAAATGATTCATTTCTCAAGAGTGCCGGTATTTCTGATGAATGGTGAGTGATTATTTCCACCTTTCCCTGGATTTTAGTTGAGCGCCTTTAACGCTGACGTGCATCTCTGTCTGATTTCTCACTAAAAACAATTGTACGTCCGGTTCTTTTCTTCCCGTGCCCAATCGCCCTGGGTGCTATTACGGATTGTTGTGAATTCAGCCATTTGATCTGATAAATCCCGGTCTCACAAATCCAGTATTGTCAGTTTCATACCATTGCATCAAGGTGTTGTGAGCATCTGACTCCTTTAAAGAGGCTCTGTTTTCAAAGTCACTCTTTTCTTTATTTATGTATGATTAAATGTTTCATGAAGACATGGCTAAAATGTCATTTTGTTTCAGTGGTTAAATGTAAAGCAATAGGCTTTTTTTGTTGTTGTTGTTTTGTTGGCTGTTTCATACTCAAGGCAAATGACTCTTAATTAGTAGACCAGTCTTCCACAGTTCAGAATTGCAACTGTTGATTCCTTAAAATCCATTAGCTCAAATTTGCAAAACACTAACATTCTGTAATTATTATCCTGAGCTGTTGACACAAAAGTGACAGATACGGCAGCTTTAAAACAGACAAACACGCCAAAGAGCGTGACTGGACAACACCCGGGTCCTCGGCAACAGTCAGTAAACAAAGCGCCAGCATGGAAAAGCGCATTTATTTGATGAACAAGTGCTTGCTGTGGTCATGAAAAGTGGCTTACAATGAGCTTACCATTTCCATTGTTCTGACTTGAGTTTATATTATGGCATACATCAGCATACAATTCCTTGTTTTGAAAAGTACCACACAAAGACATACAGTTTAACATTTAATCAATGGAGAAAAAGGATCAACAAGAGTCACACTACAGAGGAGAAATAATAGAGGGTATAGAAAAAACTATTGAGACAAATACACCACGTTTTCTTTACAATGGATTATATGTACATAATCGTAATTTTTAGGCAAAACAAAGCTTCAAAGAAAGCATATGCCAGTGAAACATGATCCGCCCTTGATAATTCTCAAAAGTTAATGTCTGCATATGTTTTATACAAAATAGATTTTCAAACAATATTTGGGTAGTGCAAATTTTTTTTTTTTTTTTTTAGATTCAAGCTGGTTGATTACTTTCACAAGCAGTTTGTGTGTGAAAAGACTGACTCCTATCCTATTCACAGTATTACACAATTTGACCAAAGCCATCATGTTAGAATACAAAATGTGTTATAAAACAAAGAACTGTACATTTGTCTTCTAAGAGCTACGTTGTCTACACTGATATATGTTGAATTTGTATTTGCTTTGGTCACCTTGTCATCAAATAGGCTTTATTTTTAATTTTTTTTTTTTTTGTGCAGTCTGGATGAATTGTTTACTGACACAAGTGTTTATTTCCTGAAAATCTGGCCTGCAGAGATAAAAGTTAAATGTGAATCTCCTCTATGTGAATAGCTTATATCTGAAAAAAAAAAAAAAAAAAACATAAAAAAGGAAGCAATTACATCTTTCCATGCAATGATGAAATATTATGTATCTGTAATTTCTATTGCATATTCAGTTGTCCTCCTCAAAAATGTACAAGAAGAAAGTAAGCAAGGATACATTTTTGAGCAAGGAGAGGCAAGTGTGCGGTTTCATATATACCTGTTTAAAATGAACAGCAGCAGCAGCGGCAGCAGCAGCAGAGGTTTGGACACACTGAATGTGAAAGTAACCCATGAGAAACTCTTACGCAGTTCGTAACGATGGGTTTTCTTTTTTTTTTTTTTTCTCCAGAACTATTTTTGTATAACCACCAGAAAGAAAAAAATACAAGCATCCTTTTTCCAGACATTGGAGGAGTGAGCATGGCTAAAGTGGATACAACACTTCAGATGTAGGCATGGCAGCACATACCTGAAACTTACCTGATCTGTCAAGTGAACTTTTTTTTTTTCCTCTTATTTCCTGACATAAATACCATAAAACACACAAGCACACAATTTTGGGAATCCAAACTCAATGTTTTTGGTTTTTTTTTTTTTTTTTTTTTTTTTTTTTTATACAGTCGATACATACGATTGAACAAGGATAACTACATATGCATTAGTCATCAAATTTCAACCAATGACAACCTGAGCATGGGAGGAGCATTGCTGATGAGTAGCTTCATATTTGTTGTTGGCATAGTGTATTAATGGGTGTTTTCCATCGCTACAAGGAGACCAATGAGAGAGCGATCACATGAATTCCACATTTAATGCACTAGGAAGTACTGTAAAGCGACAAAATACACCTATCAGAACAGCTAAATTTGTGTATTCTTCCAATTATTTAAAAAATAGACAGTGCGGCACCATTCTACAGAAGCGCAGTGCGTTCACATAAAAAAAAATCTGTTTTCCTGTATGGGATAATTATCTCAGAATAATGAGATAATTATCTCAGTAATTCATAAAAACAAGGCAGATTTTTTTTTTCCTCTAGTGAATGCATTGCACTGCCGTATCATTCATATGTATTTCTGTGAAGAACTTTTTTGTTAAATGAAACAAATCCCCTTTGAAGATTCACATTCATTTTGATACCTGGATTATTTTGTGCTTGAAACACAAAAAGAAAAAAAAAAAATAGAGACAGGGATTCTAAGAGACAATAAACTAAGCAAATGCCAACCTCAACTGGTGCTAAATTGATGAAAATGAAGATGTTGCAACATATTTCAAACTCTGACTTACTTTAAAAAAAAAAAAAACACACACAAAGAAAGGGTTACTAACAAACCTAAATTATTCTATGTAATTACACAATAAATGCATGGATGCCTTATGTTAAAAATAAAGCTCCGTTATTAATCATTTTAATTCATAAACACCCCAATCTGTTCGACTGAAGGTCATATAAATCAGGATTCTTCTTCTTTTTTCTTTTTTTTTGATTTTCTTGCATCAGACAAATTCATGAGATTAAATACTGGGACACATCACTGTTTCCTCTTTCAACGCAGACATATTTCCAACATGATTGAAAACAGACCAAAAGGAGAACAAAAAATAATAAGTTTGGCACTGAAATAGTTCCCAGAGACTCCATGATCCATTTTGCCTGCATCCCCTAGCAAAGCTACACTTTCACTGCGAGATGACGTTATGAGGTGGGTCCGATGCCAAGTGCTTTAAAACGTTGGGGTTTCACTAAAGCTACCACACATACACACGTGCAAATATACCGGGGACACACACTTTAAGAGCAGACGTTAAGACGAGGTCGCTAAAACGGGAAGATGGGCTAAACGGGGAGGAGGAGGAGGAGGAGGAGGAGGAGGGGGGGTTGAGGTGATCAGCAGCTGAGTGAGGTTCTTGCCAGATGAG
>OMLB01062285.1:0-34721 GCA_900302555.1 Myripristis jacobus
GCTGTAATTGCTGCCAAAGGGGCATCAACAAAGTATTGAGCAAAGGCTGTGAATACTTATGTACATGTGATTTCTCAGTTGTTGTTTTTTTATTTTTAATAAATTTGCAAAAATTTAAAAAAAAAAAAAATCACATTGTCATTATGGGGTGTTGTGTGTAGAATTTTGAGGAAAAAAATTAATTTAATCCATTTTGGAATAAGGCCGTAACATAACAAAATGTGGAAAAAGTGAAGCGCTGTGAATGCACTGTATTGTGTTCGATGACAGAACTAGGCCACAGTGACCTTGACCTTTGACCCCCAAAATCTTTGAGTCCTGAGGAACATTAGTGCCAAATTTGAAGAAAATCCCTGTCTAACATGGCACCCACTGTGGCTGACGTGTTTGCCTCGCTTGTGTTGTTTTTTTGTTTATGTGTGTTGTGTGGAAGAGAGATTAGCAAAATAAGAATTTTGTTGCATGGCCTAAACCACTGTTTTTACTGTGCACATGACAATAAATAAATCTAAATCTGAATTCAGGCATTCTGGGGATATCGCGTTCACAAGAGTTTAAAAAATAAATAAATAAATAAAATAAAAGGTCAGTGACTTTGACCTCCAAAATCTAATTAGGTCATCTTTGACTCCTGGGGGGCATTTGTGCCAGATTTGAAGAAAATCCCTCCAGATGTTCTGGAGATATCACGTTCACAAGAATGAGACGGATGGACGGACAGCCTGAAAACATTATGCTTCCGGCCTTACCCCTCTCATTTTCACTTTGACATCACTTCCTAGTTTTTTCCCTTAAAAAGAATTCCACATTTTTCAATTATAACACCACTTGATACAAACATAAAATAAATATGCTTCACATACCCCGCTGACGGAAGTGTTTTCTCTCTTTTTTGCTTTTTTTCTCCTTCTTGGCTTTTTTCCCTTTCTTCTTCAACTTCTCCACTGAAGAATCAGAGCTGTCTGATTCTGAGTCTGACTCAGAGTCTTTCTGGAACTTCTTCTGCTGCTTCTTCTTCTTTGTCTTTCTCTCAAATGAAGAATCAGAGCTATTTGAGTGTAGCTCAGAGTGAGACTGTATGGTGATGCCACTCTTGATCTTCACCATGTTCTCTTTTCTTGAGACCTAAGGAATCAAGTGGGATATATCAATTAATTTCAAATTCATGCAAATCTACAAATGCAAGGACTGACAGTCTACTAGATCAACTTGATAGTTTTATACATATTTTTCACTCAGATGACAACAAAAATCACACTTGTACTAAATTTATGAAGAATTTCTAAGTGACATATATATCAAAATGAGTCATTCCACGTGGAAACAGACTTGCTGACAGGCCTACATTATGTATCAAAATCAGACCATCCTCTTTGTTCACACCCCTTAACCTCGACTGTTAATAAATGTGTTACTGCCTGAAATCCAAGTAGTTTGTGGAACATAAGGGTTAATTTACAATCCAGAATGACCAAATTTATTGGGATAATATATTCAAATAGCAATTTCTCTGGAAATAATCATTAAAAATCAATCAATTAATTAATAACGCTACTTTTTTAAAGGAGAAAAGCTTGTTGGCTAAGCAGCAAGAGCCATATCAGCGCACCAGCGGGAGGCTTTTATTGTGAAGCAGGAAATGTGTTTGCATTAGCTTTGCATGTGAGGCTATTCTGTTAGCAGCCCGCATCGGTAACCGTTAAGTGGCTGCAGCCTACTGTTCGTAATGTTCCCACTTCACATTCCGCTGTTGTTTAATAAATTGTTGTTTTGTTTTCGGCTGATAGGTTTGTTAGCCTCGGTTCTTTTGTTGAAAGCCCAAGAACGGACCAGAGTCAGCCTTCTCTTTTCTGATGTCATATTTATTATGGTCACATGTAAAGCAAGGCAGCGCTGGTCTCAGAGTGACAGAGCTCTCGCCGGATCTCAGTCACAATGAGCATCGATATCAGGAAATGATGCACATTTATCTTCTTGGGCTGGGCCTGCCCCGTACATAGGTTGGACTTGCACGCAACCGAGAATAATTGGCCAGCTACCTGGACATGGACAGGCCAACCACTGTCCAGGCCTTGTTCCTGGAATGTGTGATGCTAGTGTGTGAATGTTGACTGGGCGTGTATCTAATGCAACAGACCAAAATAACAAGATAGAGAAAACATGTCTGGCTTCCAGTTTTATCTGTCCTCAGCTAGCAGTCAAGCTGTTCTGAACTGTGTAATACATTGGATAAGGCAAAAGCATTGAACTCTGATATACATGGAAAAATACAAGAGACATCGAACTATAAGGCCAATTGTAACAGGTTAAAGTTTATAACAACAAATTACGGTGAATTTTAATCTCTACTTGCACACTGTGCTTGTAAATCCCATTTCTATTTTAGGGAAAACCTGGAGGAGCACTGGATGAGCTAAATGCTGATAACAAAGGGTGGGAGATAGATGACACTAATTTGACACCTAAAAATTCAAGTAAACCTTATTTGGATCAGTTCCAACATTACCAATATTTACCTGATTGGACAAATTAAATATAAATATGCACAACATTATACAATAAGAATATGTACAATAGACAATAAACAAACTGACCAGCCTCAAAAACAAAACAAAGTAAGTGTAAAAACTGATGTCAAGAGAAGCATAGCACTCTTCTTAGCCACAAACCCAGGTTGATGGTTGCGTGAGCCCACTCGCAAGTGTACTAATATGTGATGGAATCGGGTATTAAGTCTGAAACTGCTCCATAGATTAATTTAACACTATAGTGTTTAGATTTGGGAGGACGTTTACTAACATTTGGACCATCTTGTATATGGGAGTAGTTCCTATTTAAACTTACAGGAATGGACATGAATCTTGAATTTTAAAACATAATTGTGGATAAAGCCTCACTCACCCTCAGAAAATTGAGTCCAAAGGAAATCTCTTTCTTGGCTTCCACCTTTTCCTCCAGGTTCTGAGCCTTCAACTTGTACATTTTCACTTCTGACTTGGCTTTGGCAAGTTCTGCTTTGGCAGAAGCCTTAGTGATTGTTGGTGCCACTGCAGTCTGATCACCTACAATTAAGAAAGAAAGTATTCCAAAATTAATTTGCTTTTGACATTGCCTCATTCCATATTACTAGTGGCCAATAATTTCCTGCTTTTCACAGCCGATACTGACAACCGATAAGTTCATATTTTTATATTTAATATAATCTTCATATAATTGTTTCAAAAGCTTGGCATATCATTGTTGCTGTATGCAACCCGGGGCACTCCTGTGCATGCAGCATTGCTTTTTGCATGTTAAAGTCTTGATCCAGCCACTGAGCAGTTAGGCTTAGCATGCTGACCGGACTAACATCTGACATCCATATGTCTGTGGTAAAACTTGAAAACTTGACTCCAATAATTTAACAATATGTTAAATTATTAGTATTATTTTAAAAAGGTAAATTACTTATCAAACAGACCTAACAATTCAGCTACCAATGGATGAGCAGTAGTATGCATGTGATAACATAGATTGAAAAATAAGCTGAAGTGATACCACTTCTCTGAATAGACAAGCTAAGCCAGTGTGCTGCTGTTAGCCACTGAAAATAGAGCAGAGTGGCAACTCTTCGCTTTGTTACACAATCCATCTCTGCTGTAGCCTGGAAATCTTCTTTGCCTTTGCCAGACATACGTTCATATTCCACACAAAAACAGCATTTCATTCAAATTATTTCAAATTCCGTGATATTCCGCGTTAAAAATAGATTCCGTTTTATTTGGCTAATTCCGCGATTCCGTGATCGCGGAAATTATAGGGCCCTACAACTGTTATAAAAAATAGCGGTGCAACTTGGTGGGCGTTATCCTGGTAATTTCTCTGCGTGAGAAATACAAGATGTGTCTTGTGAGTGTGGAGGAAAATTATTAGGCGTAAAGGGTAAGGTTATGGCAGGTCAGCCCTTACGTCTCCCTTCTGTTTACTCCACAGTGCCTGACTCCCTTATCTAGCGTCCTGGTACACAGGCTACAGCCAAGGCGTCAGCTTGGCCTGCCTTCCAAGGCTAGGATAGCTATTTTGGCTATTACAGAGATTCACTGTCTCTGGTCTGTCTTAATGATAAGTCCCAATCTAGGTTCAGTGTCCTTCAGAGACCTATAAAGTTCTTAGTATGTGGAAGAGCCATCAGAACTGAGGCAACTGTGGAGCTGAGGAACTTTCTCCTGAGGCACGTGACTCAGTAAAGCAGCAGATTCGCCACAAGAGAGTGACACATGGAGCCAGGATGACTTTGGTTGAATATTCAGTCAATCACTAAGCACAGACCGAAACTGTTTATTCAACTGCTGTGTGCTTTGTTCTGCATTTCCTTGGCATTTATTCTGTAGTGTTATGCCTCCACAGCAAGGCACGCACTGCAAGAGAATATGTGGAATCAGCATTTGCCAAGTACTGATCAGAGCTTGCACTCCAAATTAGTTTAGTTCATCCCACGTAATGGTGCCAACTAATGCCACATAATTCCACTGCAAAGCCCACTTAACGTCAATTCCGATAGTGAAATCCCAATGATTAACATTACATTATTTCTCCCAGTGAGTTGGCCTGTTATACAACTGCTCATTACCATTCTTTTAAAATTGGCCGGTTGAGCTCATGGATACTTGGAAAAGGAAAAAAAAACTTCATGCACTTCACAAATGCTGTAACTTCATCATTCAGCTACAGAGTCAGTCAGTCAGGCAGCCAGCCACGGACAATTGCCATTATTGGCCTTCAGCCTATAGATGTCCTTAAAACCTTCCCATTTCACTTGGGCAGCTTATACCCCATGTTCTATTGCTTTTTGGATCTTCAGTCAGGTTATACTTTACCTGTAAAAAGGCCAGGGCGCTCTCCATCCTGCCTGTGAACAGATTGAGGTCGACTCTGTAGAGCAGAGCCTCCATAAGCTGGAAGGAGACTTTCTCTGTGACACCAGAAGACGCCACAGTGAGGAGGTACTGTAGGAGACGATCACATACGTAGTCCTTCCCCTCGAAGGAGTTCTCCAAATTCAAATACTGGGGGAAAAAATTATCATTGATATCTAAAATTTTGATATCTTATATACAAACAGATACAGTGTTATTTATTTATTTATTTTTTTAACGGTAACTCTTTACAATGCCTTTATTACAGTGTGTCAGGCTGTTGCTGCATGCTGACACAAAATGTACAGAGATGTCAACATTAGGGAGAATACATTTCAATTGATGATAAGAAAACAAGACCTTTAGTAAAAAGTGTGCAGCAACAGTAGCTGGTGAAAAACACAACAGACTTCAAGTGACATTTGCAGATGAGTCATCCTGAAATTCATGCAAAAGTAAGCACACTTAAATGTGACTTAAAAGTGACTCTTAAGAACAACAATTGAAGGAGGGGGGCCATAACGAAATGGATTGGGCGCACAGGATTACTAGTCACAACGACTGAAGATGATGACTTTGTTCTAATGATGGAGACAGTAGATAGGGGGCTGACTCTTCTAAAGAAAACAAAAATTACCAATCAAATTGATAAATATTATGAGGATGAAAAACAAAAATTCATAAAAAAAATTGGCTGCTGCTCAGAGTATCTATTGGCATCGACTTGTGGACAAAAAAGGACTGACTTGAATGTGTTTGAGAATTACAACTGTTGAAATAATTAACAGTTAGTAACTGATAGTTCTTCCTTTAGAAATAAGCACAACCTAGGAGTATTTTGGTGCATACTGTTTCACTTCTTATGTTATAAATGACTGGAGATCATTTAGTTGGACCACATTTTTATACACTAATGACAATGCTGACTTTACAATATTTCACAGCATCAGGCTGAGAAGCAGAACAGTTACACTGACTTCCATCGCCTATGTTAGCTGTAGAAAAGAGCACAACCAAAATACATGTCACTTGTCTTGAGTTTCTTGATACTTATTTTCATTATCACCAGATGATATTCAAATACTATGTGCAATGGTATTACAGCCAATACACCTTTTCTTCTTTAATATTTGAGATTTGCACTTCTCCTTGAAATAATGAAGAATGTCATATGCAAGTTGTTATACACAATGCATATCTAACTATTCAGGGAGAGCAGGCCTAATGCTTATCGGTGTAGAAGTGGTTTGATTTCTATTTGACTTTAAGATAAATAAAGACATATTTCATATCATGACAGTTTAATCTGTGTGTGTATTGCACATTGAAACCTAAACACCATTCCATAAAAACAGGTTCATAGATGTTTCCTCCAGGTGTATATGACGACTTTGGAAATTCTAGAGAAACATTTTAACAATGCATTGCACTTCAAATAAACCTGGTAAATTTTAGTCAACTAAATCTACTTTAGATATAGTCGACTAAAATCTTATAATATTTAGTCGACTAAAACTAGACTAAAACTAACAATTCAGATGACTAAAATATGACTAAAATTAATAGCATTTTAGTGGCATTTTAGTCAAAAGACTATGACTGAAACTAAATCAAAATTTTCAAAATTAACACTGGCTTGTAGACTTTCAAAGACCTGCACAAAACTCTCTGTGCAGGTCAATACCTGCACAAAGAGAAAGGGTTTGAAGATTTTAATCATGTGGAAAAGGACTTACACTCCACCACACTTGGTAGTCGGGCGCGTGCTCTACAGCCATCTCACACATCTCCTGTACTTCCTCCCTCCTGCCTCGTTTGGAGAACAGCAACAGGTAGTGGCTCCAGATCTCTGGGTTGTCGCAGTTGTCCTCCAGAGCACGGGACAGCGTGTTCAAGGCAGCGTCCAGGCACTCCGACGGAGAACTGGAGAAAAAGGACCATTATGAAATTGTTATATTAAAAAAAAAAAAAAATCAAGAGGTCAAAAGGAGAATGTCACTAAATTGGTTACATTATCCATTCAGTCGTGATATTACATCACAGCCAATATCACAGTGTGTAACGTATAATGTGTGACAGACTGGCCAGCAAATAAACAAAGGAATACACCAAGACTGATTCATAGTCTGGGCTAATTATACCTACAACATAAATACATTTTTTTTTAAAAATCATATATGGGAGTAAAGGCACGTTAACCCAGATGTGTGCCCACTTACGTTTCTTTCTGATTGAGGTACTTGAAAGCCAATTTGATCCAAAGCTGAGCGTCACAGGGGTTCTCCACAACACTGCTCTCCAGGTTCGATATGTCATCTGTCTCGCTGACAAAATAGCGCTTGTCCTCTGACGTGATACACACATCCACGGCAGATAAGCCGGTTTTGGAGCAGTCATCTGTGCAAAGATAAATAGGCAGTCGTGAGTGATTTATCCCCAGTCTGTCAAAAGCAAAGCATCCTGCTGCTCTGAGGCAGTGAGCTGATACAAGTGCAGCAAACTAAATCAGTAGTACTTAAAAAACTAATTTGTGTTTGACAGAATTCTGTGACAGTTCTTCCACACAATGTATTACTATTAAATGTTAATATATATTACCAATGTTATTCCCTCTGAACTAGATATGCTGATATGGCTCATTAGATGGAAAAACAGCACAAAACATTTTCTGAATCAGTAGCTTTTTTCCATATTACTTTCAGACAGTAAATGTTGCCTTACCATGTTTCCCTAGTGCCAGACAGCCACCCATAGTCTCATCCTCGCTGTCCTCTGCAGGGCTGGAGTTACTCTGCCCCGATGGCCTTGGCCTCCACCTCCTGATATCCTTACATGTGGTAAAGGGAGGGACTGGAGAAGGACATACACTTTCATTTATTGAATTTTTGATGTTTCCCAGTACAAAAATGTCAGCTGGTGCATCTGTCTGAGTATATATGATGGGAACAAAAACACACTTTGGGTGTAGTTGTCTGTTCAATTGCTGGAAAATAAGGTACAAGAGTAACAGTCTTCTATTCTATAACTATACAAAACTGTATAATTTACATTTTTTTAAATAAAGTTTAAAACAGCATGTAAGCACTGAGAACATGACAAAGACTATCCAAAAGGATGCTGCAGTGCTGTAGTATCAGTCACACCATATTTGTTACAATATGAGAATGTATTAAAAAAGAAGGCTGAAATCAATAATGATATGGATCACCAACCGTGTCGTTTGCTTTCGTTCACTTTGCTCACAAGGAGGACAGCCTTTTGATCTATTCCCATTCGGTCCTTGTTTGTGCCAAACAGCTTCTTGATATATTTTTCTACAGAAGACACATAAAAACACATTTGAGAATACAAGTGTCACAAAGACACTGAACAAATACAAAAGACATTCTGGTTCACTGTTTAAACAACAGCGGATAATCAAAGTCTCTGATTTATATAATGGTCTGGCCATGTGATCATGTGATCAGAAATTGGGGCTGATCACGTGATTTTCAACTGATCCGGAGGAAATAATCTTAATGATGAAATAATGATTTTAAAAATTTATTTAATGATTTATTTTGTGTGATGTTATGCTGTAGACATTACACAATTTACAGCAGGCGTGGAGTAGGCCTAACATTCAGGCAGCGTTAGTAGTGGTGAGCTACCTGTAGTAGACTAACACAGGGCAAACACGAGGCTGGCGCCTTGGGACAGTGAAAATGTGAAAAATGTTGGCAGTTTGGAAGTATTTTAAAATTGGACAGTGAAAACAGTGCAACAGCAACTTGTAATATGTGCAAACTGGACATTTCGCATGTCAGAAAGAACAGCTGCGCTCAACACTACCAATGTGATACGCCACCTGAAAAACAAACACCCAGCACAATACTCCAAGTTCACTGCAGCAACTCGGGCAAAGACACTGAGCCAACTGACACTGAAGAGAAAAATAAAGAGATATTGCCCGAGGACAGTGAAAAGGCCAAAAAGATTAAAGCCAAGATAGTTGAATTTATCATGTGGGATGATTATATTTTATAGACATCTTTTAGTTTGTTTATTTAAGACAAGATATTTATTTAAATTGAATTTGTTTATGGTTATTTTGTGCTGCATCACTAAGCTATAGGGATTTGGTTTTGTTTACTTGGTTTGAACCAATACTAAATAACTAAAACAGCCATATAAAAAGGTTTCATGTTGGATACTGTTGTTTAAATTAAAAAAAAAAACCTTCAGGGACAACTAGGATGTGTTTTTTTTTCTTCTTAATGCATTGCCAAAGTATCAGATCGGAGTCGGTATCGCAGATACTCAAAATCAAATGACTTGGAGGCAAAAAAAAATGTGATAGGGACAACCCTCATATGGAATGTGACTTGACTGACTAATAGTAATTTTTTTTAAGGCCAACCTGTGCAAACACTGATTTCGTCGTAGGAGCTGCTCTCTGAACAGCCAATTAAGGACAGGTTGTAGGAAAGAATATCCTGGAAGAGCTGGTTTCCAGTCAAAGTGCAGTTTCTCATGTGTTGCCTGAAGCACAGGGGAAGACAAACAACAAATTAAACAATGCAAAGCACAAAGCGCTTTGGCAGAGAATCTGAACAAATTTTTTTTTACACTCACCACTGGCAGTCATCATCATTGCAGGTACCCGTGAGGTCAAAGCGGCAGAAAGACTTTTTCGGGTCTATAGTGTTGCTATAAGTTACAGAGCTCAGTGATAACTTCTCCTTGGTCCTGTAATATGGGCTAAACCTGAGAAAAGGGATGCAAGATGTTTTAATCAAAATATATAATAAACATATAGAAGCTGATAGTCCACCACAGAAATGTGGATTTACCTGTATGATTTGAAGGCCAGAAGAGGGCTACGATACGGTCCAAAGGGAACAGGCTTCTGCTCGATGCTACCTACTTGGCTTGTGACTGCTTCTACATCTGGTGCAATAACCTGCCCAGTGAGAAAACAAACATAAAAAACATACAAATAGGTATGAGCCCACTCTGACACACTCCAACCAATGTTGGATGTCGAATGAAAATGAAAGTGATCAATACCTCCATCATAGTTTCAAGAATACCAGAATACATTATCATCAGTACAGTATCACCCCCTAAATGTTTTTTCCTTTGATATTAGAAAAGATTATTTAAAATTCAATACAAGATCAACTGAACTGTTAAAATGGAGAGACTGCACTAAAACGTTAAACCTCAAGGACAATTTCAAAGAATTGATGGTGGGACCATTCCTGGTATCACCTTTCCAGCTGGAGGGGCCTCCGCATCCTCTCCCACTTTATGCAACTCCGTTAGCAGCAGCTCCCCTAATGGGGCCTGTTGCAGGTATCTCTGCTTCAGGGCATCCATGTCCAGCCCTGTAAACATCTCTGAAGGCTCTGTGGAACTAGCTGAGGCTTTGGCCGGCTTGGCGCCACTGTTGTCTTTAGCTGGAGTTGAGCCAAGCTGCTCCAGTTTGGGTTTGGTGAAAGAGCTGGACTGACGGAAGGAGTGGCGACGGGTTCCTGTGGCGGTGCTGGGCGCTGGTGTGGGTTCAGCTTCGTGATCTTCAGGCTCGGCGACGTCTCCACTATCTATGGTTAGCTTGTCCTGGGTGAGGTCATGTAAGGAAGGCTGGGGCAAGTCGAAGGGGCTGGTGGGGGGCGGTAGCTGGCTCTGAAGGTGGGGCGGGGTGGCAGCTCGTACAGGCGGCTCTGTCACAGGTGGTTCCAACGTGTTTCCTCGGTTGCGCAGGGCCTGGGCCTCCTTCAGCTTCTGGATCTTGAGGGCGTACTCTGATTCCAGCTGCTGCAGCCTCTGCTTCTGGGCTATGAGCTCTGCAAAGTGACGCTCAGAGCCACGAGGTCCGTCCACACGTTGAAGCTTATTAGGCTGTGGGGCGGACACAGGAGAAAAAAGAACAAATTGATAAATCTAGAAATGCAGGCTTGAGTCTCATTTTACTGAGTGAACCAATTAGATATTTTTTCATTTGAAACTAAAACTGAGCCACTTTTATCTAGGGATATTCCAATTGTAGAATTTTGGTAGTTGATTTCACAGCAAAAATAAATAAATAAATAAATAATAGCACACATGTCTTTAGTAAAGAAAAAAAAATGCTGCATAAACATTGACAGGTTAACATAAATTTTGTGTTTCACGTCTTTAAACCTATACAGTATATTATTATAAGAATACTCAGACTGCTGGCCGATGTTGCTTTTGTAACTAAGTGGGAAACAAGCACCTCGACAAAATACTTTGAGATTAAAAGTATTTGTACGAAATGTCCTGCTGTAAAAACAAATATAATGGTGTTAATATGCGCCGTCATTTTTATGCACAATGCTATAAGCATCACTGCAACTATTAGTCCCAGTATTGAGACAAACAGGCTAAAGCTACATTAGAAAAACAGCATATAGTGAGGTATCAGTGAGGCTTTTCGCATATTTGGAATTGCCATTTTTGTTTGAGGACACCGCGGTTGAGTTCAAACTCTGTCAAAGCCATGACACATTTAAATAAAACACGTTAGCTAAGGTCTGCGAAATGTTACAAACATACTCAGGCCGCTAGCAACGACCTAACTCTCACAAACTTCGTACACTGCATGCTGATAGCAGAGGTGTGAATACGCAGACAATATTATCACAAGGAGTCACCAATATGTTCGCTTTGCAAAACAGACTTTCGAGACAGATGTAAAATCCCAAACCAAGTAAGTTACAACAAGTAAGTACCGTCCACAGCAAGATAAGGCTGGCATTACAGCTCGACTGGAAGCTAGCCTTAGAGGAGCAGGTCGACCGGGGCCTAGCAATATAATTTAATTATGGCGACTGTTAGCATTTAACGTCAGCTGATGTACAGGTGGGCTGACAAACCGGTTAGCTACTAAGCTAACCGTGGAAATGAGGCGCTACAAAATGTACACATTCAGCATGTCAGGTAGCTTACCGTACCTGTCCAAGGTTAGCTGCCACCAGTGGCGTTAAATTGCTTTTACTGACTAATTAATAATAAGTTAATTACTCTAGTACCGGAGAACCACGGTCAACACGTCGTCGACTGATTCAGTAGGATTATGTAATATAACCTATTGTACCAGAATTCCCGGTAACATTGTGACGGCCACAATGTGACGTTATTTCATCCCATATTTCTTTGTTATTGTTATTAGTTGTTTGGTGCACTAATAACTTAATTATAACCGATACATATTTCAAAAACTACCTGGATGCAATAACTTCTTTGCAGTTCAGCGAACGTAATGTTTCCACTGAAACCATTCTGAAGGTAATGTTGAAAAGATAATATCAATGCGCCCTGACTTTTGAGTTAGTAATATCCAAGGCCATTTAGACCTCCAGTGAGACTCAAAGGCTGCTAGACAGCACTGGATTAAGCCTGGCCTGATGAGGTCTGCAATCTCAAATCAGGGGCCAAATACAGAGAGCTGAAAGCCTATTCAGAACAGATAATCAAAGGATAAATATTTGGGTCCAAGGCCAAAGATCATCATGCTGTGTTCATAAATATAAAGCTCAGTGTAAACTATATTTTCAGATTTATCTTTAAACTAAGTAAAAGACCTGAAGTCAAAGATAAGTGTTATTAATTTATGCAGGACACAGACAGACTGCTCGCCCTCAGTGACACCCAAGACAGGACGAGAGAGGGAGACAGAATGCTAGATTGGAGGCAAAATACCTGGCCTGCTTCACTGGAAACCAGGTACGTTGTTAACTGTTGATCTTCTACCTATACCTCTTGTAATTAAATGATAGAATGCAATCCAAGTGTTGTGTGGGGGCTTATGTTAGGTGCTGGCCTTGCCCCAGTGCAAGTGCAGGTAGAAAAAGAATGAAAGTGCAAAAAGTGTGATTTATTATTCAAATAAATAAATATATATTTTTGGAACCAGATCTTTCAAAATGTGTTTGGACACTTACCCCATTCTTTAATCTCAAAGCCATTCCTGCCCCCTTCGTGTTGTGTAACAGCAGAAGACTGTTACTTTGATTGAATCTCTCTCTCTTGGGTCCATCTCTACCTGCCTTATTATTGTACTATTATCTACACAAGGCAAGGCCTGGGCCATACAGAGCTTCAGAGGCCCACATCAACCTAGAGGATTTTCTGAGAGAAGCAGTGGGTTCGATGCTCACCAGGAGCTGGGTGGAGTCAGTCCGTCGTTTCAATCCTCTACCGGCAGCCACCTGGGCCTGTGCAAGCTCCCTCTCCAACTTCACGGTCTGGCTCTTTTTTATGGACACACGGTGTTCAACACGATACACCTACAGAGTGGAAAGGAGAATTTGGTTACTTCACGTTCTCTGCAAGGTCAGCAGGAACATCCTCTACAGGGATACGAGTAGTTAATGACTGGTACTTACTAATACCTATTCGCTTTAAGGTCATCTGACAGGTTTGGGTCCATCTGAAGCGGTCACTCACCTGTTCCTGGAGCTTTTTCAGCAGTATGCTGTTGACGCCGACAATCTTCTCAGATGCCAGCAGCTGCTCTCTCAGCTTGGCCACTTTGGCCTCAGCCGCCCTCAGAGACTCGCGCTTCTTCAGCTCCTGTTGGAGCAGCTGCCTCAGAATGGCCTCATCTTTCTGCAGCAAGGCTCTGGGTGACAGAGGGAAATAAGCTTTATTTCTTTGTTTCTGTCCCCTTGTGCTCAATGTGAGGTCCTGCAATCTCTGTAGTTTGTGTGCCAGTATGTACACTTGGGATTCCAGGTGAACATAATGAACTATTTAATTAACTATTAAGGATAGAAAAGCAGTAGTACTCTGAGTCTTGAAAACTCCTTGTTTGTGCCAAGAGGAGGGAGAGTAAAAAGATACTCATAAAAACAAAGCATTTGTCAAAAGGACATCTGTAGGAATCTGACATTTGAAATTTTGTTTATTCATTTTTTCATGTTCATATTTTTCCAAAACTTAATTTAAAAAAAAAAAACAACAACAACTGAATTTAGGATTTATGCCAACTGGATGATATGACTGAACTAGGCTTTTGTAAGATAAGCAAATATCCTAAAGTGAAACTACACTGAGTCTACAGTTTCATGAAATTCACATTTGTGAGATCCATAATTTCCAAGCCTTGGAAATGTTTATATTAGTTTCCCAACTTTTAAAGAAAAACAATATTTGCTGCTTCTTTCCAACCATTTAGTGTTCATATTCATGTTGTTAACCTGGGCTGAAGCCCTCACCTGTGTTTGGTCAGCCTGTCCTCTGCCTCAGTCAGTTGGAGCTCTGCTGTTGCTTTCGCTGAGTCCACCTCAGAGTCTGAGACGGCAGGCGAGGCGGCACTCCGAGGACTGTGGCTCTGCTCCTTCACCAGCCTCTGCTTCTCCCTGCTGTAAACAGTTGGAAAATTGTAACATTTTAGTTTTCTAGCCACCCATTTCATCCATAAATGTAGAATGTGTGAACAGTGAACAGTGAGGGGTTCAGGGTCCTGTTGCTGTAAATAAAGATATTACTATTATCACCATAATCATCATCATCATCATCATCATCTTCATTAGTGGTAGTAGTAGTATTCAGGGTCACTTCCACAAGCAACATGGCTGCTGATGGACATCACCGATATGCATTTTGCCTCAAACAACACAGTAAATGCTTTTCAGTTATTAAGATAGCAAAGAAAACCAAAGTTACACTTAGGGCCTACTCACATTAGGGCGATTTGCTCCATATCGTAGTCAAGCAAAAATGCCCCCCTCCCCAGTCCCCTGTTGGCCTGCACTCACATTACCTAAAGCCCAAACGCACTCAAGCACGACTGCCCCTGGTACGCACGTCATCACGTTGAAATAAGACAACACGCATGGCCAGACATCATTATAAATCGATATAGTTCAAATACATTGACCATGTCTTCATTTTAACTAAAAGACATTTTTGTTTCTTTTAAATCAGACATAGGTTAAGGGATGTTTATTTACCTTGACAGTTTTGGAGGTAACTTCAGAAAGCGTCCAACTGACAGCTGGAGCGGCATGTCAGCTGGTTGCTATATATGGCAGTCTGTGTGCGCAGCGCACCGGTCAGATCCGGCAGACCTGACCGGGTGGCCGCGCACACCGTGCGGTGCTGTGGCCGGCCCACCTGATCTGACAGGTGTGCCGCGCACACAGACTGCCATATATACCTTTCTTTATAAATCGACTTTTGTTTATTCGTGGTTGCAGCAGCACAACAGACAATGACACAGACAACATGGTTGATTATTGATTGCGCAACGCAATTCGCCGGTAATCGCGCTGCGTGCATAAAACAGTTTTGCAGAGGCAGGAGGAAATGGGGAAGGGATGGTCGGATGATTTACGTCGTATCCACGTTCGGGCGCTGCGTGCATGACCGTGCATGTGCTCGTGCATGAACGCCCATACTGTACTGGAGCACACCCCCTCCAACCGTGCCAGAGCGGGGGAAGTGTACTGTATTCAAGCACGGAACGGAGCGATCACACTAGTCAAATAATCCGGATTTTGCGGTCAAACGTGCTTGGGCACGGTTCAAACAAGGTTATGTGAGTAGCCTCTTAGAATGATTTTGCAGTGACACTAGCTTGACCTACAAAGTGTTTTGTTTGACATATTCTCATTAAGAAAAAAAAAAAACCCTAGACACAAGATCTTAAACACTAATTTTCTTGGGAAAAAACTCTCCAGTGGAGTATACCATCAGGTCCCTCTTACTCCAATGTGTCCAATGTAGTTTTTGTCATCTTTCTGATCTGTACTGAGTTTGCATGTTGTTCACAGTAATGATGTTGGGGGTGTATGGCATACTTGGCAATTTCCTCCTTAAGCAGGCGGTACTCTGTCTTCTTGGCTTCAGACAAGGCCTCTGGAGTTCGGACTGGGTTGTTCTCCTTCTCAGATCCTGATGCCCCTTTCGGCTTTGCTGCCTGGAATGAGACACCTGATGTCAAATCACATTTTCTATCAGCCCTCAGGCCTGAAGACAACATTTCTGGATTGCTGGATTCATAGTACTTCACAAACAAAACATGTTACGAAACTTAGTTGCACCTGACGGCTAAAACTACATCAATGGGGGGAAGGTTCAGGGTCTCACAGGTTTCCATGACTGTGGTAGCATTGGTGCAACCCACCTCTACAGTCCTCCTGGCTTCTTTGATCATGAACTCCAGGCCTCCAAACACTGTCTGCGTGGAGCTGCAGGCATCCATGTCAGAGTCGCTGTCGTCTGAATCATTTAGTGACACCACCACTGCCTTGTGTCTGGGAAGCTGGAGGGAGACACAGAACAGCAGACAAGCTATTGTTAGGGGAGAGCGTCAGCATCGGCATCACAGTTAACAGCTTTGAAGGATCACTGGCATCCAGCAGACCACCGCAACTCATCTCTGTTAAAGCTCCAGTCTTTGTGTTAAAACCTAATGCTCACAAAATGATTGAGTTGGCATGGTCTACATTCCCAATAGACTCAACTTATTTAGGTCCACGCAGTTTGCATGGAGAAATGCAGACCATGTAGACTCAGCAACATTGAGCCTATGCAAGCAGACTGTGTTGACTTAATTAAGCCTTGAAGTCCTGCGTTGAATCCAGAATATCACAGTAGTCACTGTATGTGGGGAGATTTCACTTTGCAGGTCCAGGCAACCACAAATCAAAGCACAAAGATTAAATTCATGTGCTGTAAGGCTCCACAATGCTAACTCATATGGTGATTTCAAATCCAAAAATGACCATTTGGTTTGTGTTCATCCCAAATTGTCTCGGAGAATGAATTCAAGGTTTGAAATTGCGCAATCATTAACAACACACCACTGTTTTTTCTCCCCATCTGTTTCCACTGGCGGACGCTATGCCGCTGTTTGGTCATAATGTGTCATTCAAACAGTGAATCAAAAATTGTGTTTTCCCATTTGTTCATGTCCACCAAATCACCATAGCAAGGAAACCACTGGAATATTTTTCCATTTTCAGCAGTCTTTTGTTTTGGAATCATTTTGGCCATTAGAAACTGGATCTCTTCACCTCTGCCCCTGCTTCCTTGGTCTTTTGCCACACCGCTCACTGGATGGGTCTCATGAATTCTGTATATTTTATTTACTTGTTGTTATTACATTTTATTAACATACATAAGCATAGGAACTATTATAACTGGATGGAGCATGTGGTACTCACATTTACAAAATGTCAACTTGTCCAACACACTTTTTTTTAAGTCTTTCAATCATATTTTTAATTTTTTGCATTATCAGACAGAATCCCAGAATGGGCTAAACATATTTAAGATTTAGTGGAGTCCTAATTTTTAGTAGCCTTCTACAAGGTGACCCGTATCTTTCTACAAGATGTGTGAACCGAGCTGTCTGCAGGCTAAACTAAACCAAAAAGCTAACACAGATAAGAACAGAGACACTGTGACATTCAAGGTAAGCTATTTCTAACAAAATGTAAGCAATCCACCTAAAAAGGCACAAGTTTGCTATGTATTGTCTTTGCAACCCGTTGCCAAATAGCTTTAAGATGGGGACTAGCACCCACATGTTTGCAGCAGCTAACTCCTCTCCCTTTGTCCAAAATTATTATGTAGCTGTCAATGTGCGGGCTAAGTTTTTCAGATATTTTTATTCAACTACTTTGCCATCATTGTAACCTGCTACAAGAACTATAACAGTGAGAAATGAGTCAGAAAGCAGGAAAATTGATCTACAAGGCAAAATATTTTCTGGGACTGACCCCCCCCAGACACGTTTTTAAGTTGTCTAATCTGCTTTTAAAAATACCTCCTACACCACTGTTGACCAAACATTAGCCGTTTTGTGGACACTTTCATTTACTCTGCCTTTCAGCACCATAAGTGCACACATTGTTAGCCTGGGTGGTGTACGAATCAAATCCTGACCCTAGACATGCTTTCACCCACTGAGCTCCACAACACCACACTTATTCTTCTCATATGAGCTTAGGTGTCCATGGCTGTCCAAGGATGATGCTGAGGAGCCACACAGCATTCAGGGACCACAGACGAGGCAAGGCCTCATCAGAAGTGGTGTGCTGCTGGCACATGTTGCCCATGGCTGAGCGCCTGCTTCAGCACTGCTTTCATCTGAGGTTTTATGAACGGTGAAGGAATGAGAACGATTTGGGACTCCGTGGATCGACTAAGAATAAGGTCTATAATGTGTAAAATATTTAAGATTATACAAACGCATAGAAAAATGCATAGACTGTCCAAAGGGAAGACAATGGTCTGTGGTCTACAGCGGTGGTTTTCAACCTTTTTAATGTCAAACCTCCAAATCCAAGTGATGTCTATCCACCCGGCTGGAGGCATTTAAGTATAGAACAGTGAACAAATGGATTTTTTTTAAACTCATTGAATGAAGCCCAGAGGCTGTGAATATGCATAATGAAAATATAAAAATGCATAATCATGCTCTTGAGAACAAAAAAGGCATTTCTCACAGCGATTAAAAACATGATCCAACATTTAGGGTTTTTTCATATAAACTATTAGGTAAGTGAAAGATCTTTGGAACCCACTAAAAATTTGAATAATTATTCAAAACCGCTTTGGCTTTTGCTCTCTGTCTTGCTGGTAGAAGAAACGTGACTGAGATCAGTCATGTCACTGAGAGCTAACTTTTAAGAGCTTTTACTATTTTTTTACTTTTAGCATGCAATAGGACATCTTCATTAAGTAGCTGGCAGAGCAGAATTACCTGGTGTTAATTTCCAACCTTTGTTATTGTGCTACTTTTCTGTTTAGCATAAGGCTCAGAGCTTCTTACCACAAGAGGGGCTCTGGGAACATGATGTCCTCTGGTGAACTTCTTGCCTCGTGATTGGGGCACTGTGTTCAGGCTGACTGTGCTCAAGTTGCCCCTTGATGGCTGCTGAGCACCCACTGCATGCTGGGGGTGTGGAGAGGGGGGACCACTTGTGGAGGTCTTCTCCTAGAGAATGAAACAAAAAAATAATAATAGGTGACACACATGAAGTTTTGAAAGCCACCAGCAGTGCATAGTGGGCAATGCGAAAAGGACCAATCTAAGAATTCATAGGTCGTGTTATGAAACTTAATGTTAAGACTTTCATGACTTCGATTGTGAGAGGGATTGTGAGATGACTGTATTGTCATTAGTTAATGACTGTATTGTCGCTAAGAATGAACTTAACCTCTAGCAATTCAAAAATCTTAATACATAACCACAATAAATGAGACTCATTGAAATAAATCAAAGCAAAAAAAATAAAATAAAAAAAATTATAGATAGATAGATAGATAGATAGATAGATAGATAGATAGATAGATAGATAGATAGATAGATAGATAAAACTATCTATCTATCTATATAGAGAGAGAGACAGAGAGGAAAGGACTGGGAAAGCGAGGTCATGGAGTTGTAGGATCTATGTGTGACATCCTGTCATAAATCTGAGTTTCAGTTTGTTTGATTAACTTGATGTTGGCTGAACCTACAAGTTTAGAGGAGTGGCTCAAATTCTCTAGTCTTTCAGACTTCTTACTGTTATCTTACTCAGACCTGTTATCTTACTTCAGACCTCTTCCTGTTATCTTACTCAGATAACAGGAAGAGGAAACACAGACATGTTCATAAAACTTTTCAAAGAAAACACCACCACCACCACTGCCCGCTCGCGGTGGTGGTGGTGGTGTTTGGTCACCGAAATAGTTTAATACCACTAGGGACCTACTCTTATTTTTCTACTCCCTTTACTTATTTTTGTTATTGTGTTGATCCTCGTTTTTGACTGCTGTTTGTGAATACAGGCATTCAAACTTATTATACTGATGCAATCACTGAAAGTCACCATGGAGAGGAAAATCAGCTAAATATCTAATAAATAAATAAGTATCACATCGTTTTTTTCCACAGTGGTTGTGACAAATGACAAAGGTCACATTGATGCACCTTAGATGACAATCTTGGACACACCTTGGAGGTGCACTTTTAACACACCACACCAGGGCTAATACTCAAATAGACTAAACACACACCTCTGATACAGCTACCCTCTTGTTGGCCATAGACATGAGACACGTCTCCCTGAGTAGCATCTCCTCCTCTTCTTCCTCGTCCGCAAATGGCGGTTTGGGAGGCTGCTCCATTTCATCTGGTGGGGGAGGAAGTGGCGGTGGTGGGGGAGGAACACCAGATAATATGGGGGACAGGAAAGGCTGCGCAAAATCCTGAAACAGTAAAAAAAAAAAAAAAAAAAAAAGACAAATAAAAGCCTAGCCGATATTATGCATTATCAGTATTAATGTTATGTTATTCCTTTTATTCCGAAACACCATGCAACTGTTGAAGTAGTGAAACTGACTAAAAAACTAAAAAAAAATTCACACCTACCCTTAGCCTGCACAGTGCAGACCTGCTGCAAAAAATGATCACTGGCATAAAAGTAAAACTCACTGCGCATTACCCTTAAGATGTGAAGATTTTCATTTACAAGGAGGATATTTTTTAACTTGGTCAAGATGAATTATTTAATAATACCAGTTTTGTTTATTTATTTATTTGTTGGATGGGTGGTTGGTTGGTAAGAAGCCCAGCAGTTCTAAATTCTAAATCTTATTTGTAATCTTATTTCTGAATGTTACTTCGAAATCTTATTGATAACACTCAGCTTAGTTTGTAATACAAAATCAGGGGCAGGCATAGTCGGGTGTGTATCATACCATTCCAAACTGAGGGGAGTCTGTTGGGTAGAGAGGCATCTGAGAAATACAGCCAGGATCTTCAGCTGCAAAGGGAGTATGTGTTGGTGAAGGGACTGGAAGGAAAAAACAAAACAAAACACAGAAGCAGTGATTTAAACCTTGTGGATGGTGTGAAAGAAGAGAAAATTCCTGCACATTGTTCATATACTTGCAATAAAATTGATTAAATACACAACGTTTCAGTCCTTTGACATTCATATGAAAAGGTAAAACTGAGGAAACTAACGCCTTGTTCTTACAGCCAGCCCAAATCTGTTCTTTGGCATATCCAGATGGTATAAAGATTCATTTTAGAAAGTTTGGACAGCAAAAAACACATGAAATGTGATTTTTGCGTATCAGATCCAAACCACATTTGACGCGCTGGTTGCACAAATTGAATTTCAAACTGTCTTTCCTGTCACATAAAGACAACATCAAATCCAGAATGACACAAGTGCATCAGAGCCTTTGAGGAGAATCCAGCAGGATGGAGGACACCACAGCGTCTGTGGACAGATGCTGAAATAAACTGTGTGCTGGCACTTGGGGGGGAGGGGGCCTCTGTACATTTCTCATGCTTCCATGTTGGAAAGCCGTGTCACCAGCATATCTAGCTACTGACACCTACATCATTACCATAGCAACCCATACAAATAGGTTGGTGCTGGGTGGACACACAAATACATCTGATCAAATGCTGGGCACAGTGCACTCTTAAGGGCCTTGTTCAGACTACACCAAATCAGATTTGTAAAATCTGATTTGCAAAATAAGGTGAGATGTTTAGTTACATGTTTGTTTTTAATTATAACTGCATACTTTAGTGATCAGGCGATATTCTCTGTGGAGATAAACAAAAACACTACTGAAGCATAAAGCAGCTTCTCACCTGGTGAGCCCTCACTGTCTGTGTCCATTGCAACCTCATCATAGTTGTCGTACTGGTAGAGGTTCCCTGAGGCGTCCAGGCCTTGTTTGCCCGTTGATTTCCTGTGTTCCCGGTCCCTAGACTGAAGCACATGTGTTTTAATATAAACACATGTGATTGTTATAACTATGGTAATCACTGTATAAGTCCTCATTCATGCATATATCCTGCAGGCAGATCTTTTTAGAAAGTTATGTCAAAACAAAGCTCCCGTAACTTAAGCAAATAATGATGGACTGTGCTCTGTGCTCTTCTTCTCTGGTGCTCAGATCAATTAAAAACACATGAAGATGCACTCAAGATGTAAATGGTTTTGCCAAACTATACATATTTTGCACTTTGGAACAGTACAGATTTTTAGCCCGCAAAGGAAACCTCATCAACATTGGCTGCGCTGATTTAAGCAAATGAGGACAGGATCATTTGTCTGTGCCATCTTACTTTACTGCGGGGCTGTGTCTTGCCCCCCACCAGCTTCATGAAGCGGTTGTACTGCTCATCCTGGTTGGACAGGTCACGGATCTTGCGGATTTCGTCCTCACGTTTGCGGCGTTCCTCCTCTTCCTGTTGTCGTGCCTTATCCTGCTCCCGTTGCTGCTGCAGCTTCCATGTCCGCAACTGCTGCTTCCTGAATGCCTGCTTGGCTGCCGAGCCTGTTAGGGGTCAGGAGAAGAAATGGGTTCACAAATGTTGCAGGGTCATTGCACTCAAAACAACATCAAAAGTCAGAGCTGACATCCTGATCCCGTGTATCTCAAAGGGTAGAAATGATACTGCCAGGGTTAAGGTTCTGATGCCATAGAAATGTGCACATGGCACTGTAAGCATTCAGAATTCACGCAATTGTTAGAAGGGAGAAATCAGAGTATTAGAAGTTTCTAAATATAAAAATGCATATCCTCACATCACGAAAAAGGATGTGAATTTGAGGATTTTGGTCAGTGACTTTTGTGGCATATGCAGCTGACAAGCATGGCTGGCCTGCATTCCATTTTACAGGCTTTGAATACTCATTTCTAAATCAACACCCAGATACACCCTCTAAATAATAATGTAAAAAAATAACTCCTAGGTTATTGCAGTTCAAAGTACATCAAGTAGGTGGAGACTCTGTATAGTCTAGTGGATTTTTCTTCACCAATATTGGCATATCTACAAATTGGCATACCCTGCAGTGGCCAATTTGTTGTCATACCTGCATACTTACAACTTAGCATTCACTCAACATTCCTCTTAACCACCATTAACCTAATCCTATTAACCAACAACTCGCCAACAGGGCATGCTTAAAACGCTACAGTAATTCAAATTCATACTTTAAATGTCAGCTAAACAAACATATATCTGAAATGTCAATTCAGCCCTATAAGAGAACCACTCTCACCTGGGTTGATCATCTTCTTGGTCATATGGGGCTTGGCTGGTGTTCTGCCTCTCTCCATTGGTGGCTTGCCACTAGGTTTGCCACTAGGTTTGGGCCTTTCCCTCTCCAAGGCATTCACACGCTCTCTATCTCTGTCTGGAGGCCTGGTCCCAACCTTTGCCCTGTCCCGTTCCCTCTCCAGGGGTTTGGACCTGGTTCTGGTCCTTTCTGCAGCAGCAGCAGCAGCAGCGGAGGAGGCAGACCTGGTTGTGACCCTCTGCCTGCTTGACAGAGTGGCGCCGGAGCTCAGGTTGGAGTTCTTCCCCTGGGAGGCCTTGGTGATCCGATTCTTGCTCTCCTTCATCACTTGCTGCTCCTTCTGTTGCCACTTCTTGCTGGCCGACTGCAAGGCCAGGAGACGCAGCTGCAGTTCCGACAGCTCCTCTTCCTCAACCTTAGCATTCGTCTCCGGCTGGGTGTGTGAGCATTCAGGAGTTAAAATCCTTTACAAAAGAGTTACTAACATCTGCCATATGAAAGAATAAATTAGGCATCAGAATTAAGTAGTTAACTGGTCCTTACTGACTTGAAAACAGTTACCATCTAGTGGGCCTATGAAGCACTGCATGACTTATGTCTGAATAGGCTCAAACTGAGTTGGTTGCTGGAGATGTAATTTTAGCGAACGAGATGCTAGCAAACCATTGGCCTGGTTGCTTTCTGGGCAGTATCGACCCCGCTTGAACATAACCCCATCAGATCAATGGATGAAACTTCCTGTTGTGAAATGTCACTGAAGAAATACCTCTTTTTTCAGTCAGAAGACAAGGTTGTTACTCCCTGTCTCATAATTACATTCATTATTATTACTTTATTTGTTTGCCAACATGGCCATGTTACACCCAAAAGACATGTCACTTTAGACATACTTTGTCAGGGGAGGTGGAGTCCTCACTGGAAGCAGATGATTCACTGTGGCAAGTACAAGACTTCTTGGTTTTCCCCTTCTCTCCTTTCTCAGTTTCCTGATTGCAGCACGTACACGCAGTTTCATCTCCCTCTTTGGCAGTTTTGTCCTCTGCCTTTACTCCCTCTTGTTGCATTGTTCCTTCATCTCCTGAAAAGACAACATGGTAAATTTATTCATATGTAAATGTCTGTCTTAATTCATGTGTTGTTGATGGGTCATGGCCAAATATGATTTCATGCAACACAGTAGAGCCTAATGTGATATGCTAATTGGAAATAACAAACCACCATGATGCTGAATTTTTGGCTGCCGCATAATTTTGAGCAACAGGTGTATTCTCGGAACCTGACTGAATTTGTCCTGCCAGTATGGCCTCTAATCTGAAATGGTTCATTCTTCCCATTGCAATATAACAAACCTTTAAGAGTGTCAGTTGCTCGGTCAACAGCATCTTTCACACGGTCCTTTGCATTTACCTTTGGGGTTTAGCCCAACTTACCCTCCTTTTCGCCATCATCATCCTTATCCTGCTGCTCAGGCTGCTTGCTCTTGAATGCATCCAACTCTGCAGGCGTGAGAAGTTTCTGACGTAGAGGTTTGATGTTGAAGGCCTGGAACACTTTTTTCTCCATCTTCTCTGGACACGGGACATCCTCTGTGGCAGCTGGACTCTGAATACTGGCTATTTCAGGTACTGGTTTGGCTTCAGTAATACTGGCAGCATTGGAGGGTGCCTCCTCTCTTGCTGGGGACCCTTTGGGTTCGAGAGCCATGGTTTCTTCTTTTCGAATGCATTCCAGCTCAAGCTGAATCTGCTTATACTTTGAGAGCAAGTCCTCGAAGGTCTCATCAACACCATTTTCTGGTTTGGCAACACTGTGTGCTGGTTTTCTTGCTTGGTTCCTGCCGGATTGTTTTTCTGAAGGAAAAGTTAAGAAAAATGGAAGCACAAGAACTGGGTTTGGACTAGTTCAGATGAATGATATGGGATGTACAATGCGGGGCTTTGATCAAGGCAATACAAAGAGGCTGAAAATAGCATGGGATTCAAGTAAATAGGAAGCTTCACTTTCATTTCTTGGGAAAACTACTACGTTGGTTGGATGAATAAGCCTAAAATCGGACTGAATATTGTAATTAGGTAAGTGGTGTTTTTGTGTGTAAATGGACGTTGTCTCAAAACCATAATCATAACTCTAAACCATAACCTTATCTCACCTCAATCCTTGTGTAAAAAAGTGTTGTTATATTAGGTAACTTTTTTAAAAAGGCGTCGCAGGTTATTTGCTGGTCCGGTCACTAGGTCACTGGGCTGAAAAAAAAAATCTTTTAATAGCAACGTTATCTGAAGTGGTGGCAAATTACTGTAATACTGCACAACAATAACACTATGATTAAGAAAAGGATACGTTTTCTCGTGGGAGAGTCCTTCTTGTTGCCGTGACTCTCTCCGGGCCCATAACGACCAGGGGGAGGTCTAATGTTACCCTCTCCCCAGCCGCCTCGGTTCCAGTCCCCGCGTACTCCATTCGGTACGGTCCGGTGCCTAAATCTTCCCAGGGCGCTGTGACTTCGTTCCCAGAAGTTGGATCGTGGGCTCGGCTCTCCGTGAGGGCCGAGTCCCGGTGGTGGTGGAGGAGGGGGTCGATCGGGCCCGCTAGGCCCACACTGCTGCCTGTGGCTCGGGGGAAAGGGCCCGCGTAGACGAGGTCCGAGGCTGTAGGGCATTAACATGCGGAAATCTGGCGTCGGGTGCGCCATAAGTGGCAGCATATTGTGCGGATGTTTGACGTTTGGTGGCTTCTGTGTCCGTTGAGAAATGCTGATGGGCCTACCATCCCCCAGCGGCATAAGCACATTTTCCTCTGTTTCATCATCGCAAATCTCCCCGTCTTCAAGCTCCCCTTCTTCTTTCGGCGAACGATTAACCGAACTTAAATCCATGTGTAATAAAATACAATTTAACAGCAACTGGCTAAGCTAAATTCATTTGTTCGTAACTGAGAAATAAGAGCTGTCGTTTGACTGGTACGGAAGTATGCTAGCTCCGGTAACCAACTAATTCATGTAAGCTAGCTACGACGCTCTCCTTCTTCTCCCTCTTGTCTCGTCCAACCATCGCGATAGAAAGAGACAATCATGAGAACTCAGAGATGATTATAAAAACATCCTCGACGTGAATTCTCCTTTCTTCGCTCAACAATACCCTGTACAAACTCAAAACTGCTCTGGTGTTACACTCAGAACTGATTATCTATCAAATTCATGTTTGCAAATGGAAAGGTATTAAACCATCCTTTTCCTTGTTTATGTATGACATATATAACAACAACAACAACAACAACAATAATAGTAATATCTCTTATCACTCAAATTAGGCCTCATAAATGAAAAAGTTGCCAACATCTTTCACAATATATCTCAATATTTGCTAATAGAATTGTTAAAAACTGAGTGAATGTTATGTGACGCTGTTGCAAGTTTTGTCTTGCCTTGAAAAAAATATGCCTCTTGTTGTATATCATTTTCAATTGTATTTTCTTTTATCAAAACCCCATGTCAAGTTGTTTACTCCCTGTTTTGTACTTGTATCAAGACCACAGTGTTATGGTGTGTGCCCAGTAGAAGTCACAAACTGGGAAAACTGTTAGATTGCTTGGACATTTCAAATTTACTTTGATTTCTTTCTTTCTTTCTTTCTTTCTTTCTTTCTTTCTTTCTTTCTCTCTTTCTTTCTTTCTCTTTCTTTCTTTCTTTCTTTTCCCTATATTTTGTTATTTCTTGTTCATTGTAATTTATTTTATATTATTTTAATGCTGAAATATATTAATGCTGAAATATATTTTCAGAATATTCTCGAATTAAAATTGTATTTAACATGTAAACTTAATGTACTTGACCTGAATTTAATCTTAAAAAACAATTTTAAAAAAAGAGAAGAAAACAAGTGTAGTGCGCCTGCGCAGCGCCAGAGTTCCGGAAGCTGACTTGTCAGTGTTGTTTTGGAAGTTGACAGGCACGTGAGCCGCAGTCGTCATCGGCGGAGTGAATTGGCGACATGGCGGCCGATACTCTTCCCAAGGTACTGAAAAATATCTATCTAAAGTGCGTTTCTGTTCAAAGGACCTCCCGGTCGACCAATTACAACGTCTGTCAAGATGAAGTAACTGTTTATCTTCGGCGTTGGCTCTTCTGTGTGCTCGATATGTTACCAGAGAAATGCTGACTAGCCGAGTTAGCAGCCATTAGCCACTAGCTAGCTATGGTGTGTTAGCTACACAACAACATCAGTCCACCTCCCTCGGTCAAGATCATGCCACGAAAGCACACCAGTCAGGGTTTAGCTTGTAACCCTCGCTGTGTGGCTGACGTCTGTGGAGCCTATCCTCTCGTACATCATGACTTGCAGGTTTCTACTTGAAATGCCAAGATGTAACATCATAATTAGCTCGTTAGTTGGGGAGCTAGCTGACATTAGTAACGTTAGACACCACAACGGTCAACATTGGACAGCTATCCATAGTTTGGCTGCACGATGTGGATATCACTGTTGCAACACTTACGATTTCAAATAAATGTGAACTCATACTCATGTGATAGATCCTGTTGCCGTCGAGAGATTTGGCATAAATATGGTGAAATTTTGTCCATATCGTGCAGCCCTAGTTACCTCACAAATTCCTTTAATGATAAAAACAGATCAATCAAACAACATTTTGCTGCAACCTCTGCTTCAACACGATGTTTCGACAATATTTTAAGTCTTGCAGCTGTGAAAATTGAGCATTCTTCAAAAAAAAGAAGAAAGAAATAACAGTTAAATGATACCAAGTGCGTGTAGAAGATGCAGCCACTTCACAAAAGATTTTTCAGTCAGGAGAACTGACCAAGTCACTACCTTAGGTTAACCCTAACCCTAAATTTGATATTGTCCATATTATTGTCTTTTAAGATATTAATATTGCAAATGTTCCTATCTAGATAACACTAATGGGTTGATAGATATATGGATGGATGGATTGCAGGGCTTCCTGAGTAGATACAAGTGTTGCATGGGTACCTGGCTGGTTTCCAAAGTTTTGCACCTGGCTGTACCTACACAGTACTGCCTTTGATAGTTTTTAGGTAAGAGAAACTACTTTTTTCTTGCAGGTTGTATATGAACACGAAGGAGTGTTCATCCATTCAAACAGCGATGATGATGGCCTGGAGCAAGATTTACTTCTTTCAGGGTCCCTTCGGATAGTTGATAAGGTAATACTGAAGTTACGTGGTCGTAACTGCCTTCCTACCGTATGATATTCACGGATATATTAGAGGTTGTAGAAGTTTCCACAGAATGTGTCGGTGATGCTGTCCCTGACGTGTGATTGATTTACTCTTCCTGTTCACCTGTCTGTGGACTACAGATGGAAATGAGCTAAATTTGACACAAAACATCTTTTCTCTTTGTTTGAAATTAATGTATTTTCTACACGGTTCCTGATATAAATACATTTGCTAAACTAAGCTCATTAAAATATGCTTTGACGTTTCTGTGTTGTTGCTAGTAAATAAACAGATATGGGTAGTCTGGGTTTATAGTAAATGCATGCTGACTGCATTTTCCTCTTCACCCTGTCAGGATGGTGAAATCATTGTGGAGTATAGACCTTTGGAAGACACTGTTGACCCATCAAACATGCTGTGTGCTGGCAAGGTTTGTCTCAGTTCACCTGGTACATTTTTCACATTACAGTTCTCCTAGCTTATGATGTTTGACTCTTACACAACAAGTTACCACAGTGCATTGTTAGTTTCAAGGCATTTTAAGGAAATGGACCCTTTTCAGCTACTTTCCACAGGTGCTGGTGGTTTCCAAAGTTCAGCTACACTGTTTTTTTTTTTTTACAGAGCTAATGTATTTTGAGAAAGCAAATGAAAAGGGGAAATTTTGGTTAGTCACCTGTTTGCTTGGCTGCTAAAGTTCTCAAATTCTCAGGGGACCATCCAGCCTTAGCAGAATGGTCATAGTTCTCATCCCTTGATTAAAGCTAGCAATTACACCCCTTTTAAGTCAAGACATCTGGAACTTTATACAGCTCAGTAGAGATGGCGTATGCAATTAAGATCCCCTTCACAGTTAAAGTTTTATAATGTGAAAAGGAAAAAAAAAATCTGTTTTCTTCATTAGGACTCCAGTTCTGTCATGGAGTGGGCCCAGTGTCCGGGCGAGAGGTCCCACCAGCTGCTGGAGACTCAGCAGAGCTATGAGACAGAGTGGGATATGGTCAATGCCGTCTCTTTCAAGAGGAAACCCTGTACAAACGGAGAGGGTGGGTTTTCATAAGCTTCCTCTTCCACATTTAAAAACTGCTCAACATCTGCCAGGTGTGAAATTTCCCCCAGCTGCCAGCAAAATGCGCATAAACTTTGGCTGTGGTTAGTAAAATGGTTTACTCTACTACTCACTTTGACAGGTAATTAAATCCTGTAAGTCCAGTTTAATTTAAATTGTCAAACTAGCTGGTGCATTTCAGGACTGCTGTGTTTGATGAAGGAAAGAGTTTGTTTTTCACCCCTGCACTGTTAGCACTGATTCATTTTGTTTCTGTCTCAGTTCCTACATTGCATTGCTTGTATTATAGCACTGATGTAATGTGACCATATTTTCCAATACTTGGCATCTGGTGTAAACCGTGGTTCTGTGTGCAGTGAGTGTTTCTGTATTTGAATTCCTCCCAGCAGACTTGTGAGTCCCATAGCGCCTCCAGAAGTCTCAAAGAAATTTTGAAGAATTGTATAAAAAAACTACCCATAATGCTGTTTATCATGAAGGGATGGTCAAAGAACACAAACTTGGTATGTTAGTCTTGCATCAGGCTGCAGTGAACTCTGAGGTCATTCAGCTGTTTAATGTGAGAGGCTGCACTTCTCTCCAGCATTGCTAATGATTTTTTTTAAAAAACAGAAAACATAGATGATCACTGCTGACATACCTGCTTATGAGTTTACTCTTGTAAATTTAAGTTGTCACGATTCAGGTACTTATTAGTAAGAGTTAACTAAATGGACCAAGTGGCACAAAGCTACTTTAGGCCTTAAGGATATAGTCAATTGGATCGGTTTTGTAATTGAAATTTTGTTTATTGTTTTTTTTATTGGATAAAGGTGTGTATGTGACATGTAAAAGTTAAAGATTAGCAATGTCATAATTTGGCATCTTGGGTCAATATTATGTAAGATTTGACTTTGCCATCTGTATTTACAACTTTATTGGGTTATTCAGACACACCTTGCTTGAATTTAGAATAGATATCCAATAGCATTTGAATGCAGCATTGGCTTGCTACTGTAGTGAAGGTGTGGTTTGGAGTAAGTGTGGAAAATCTAGCAGACTGGATTTTGGGTCCCACAGCGCAGTCGTTTGGTTTCAGACCTCTCAGACTGTGCTGCACAAGATGTTTAAAATAATATTATAATGTTCGCCCCTTTTTACCACAAAAAATAATTTATTATAGTTTGGGCTATTGATTTATCTATTTTTCATATTTGCTGGTGGACATTTTGGCCAATAATATTGTTTTTTCGCAGACAACTACCCAATTTATCATTCAACAACTGGCATGGATCAGCTAATGGAAATCCCACTTAAACGCACTAGGATGCTAAATGGCTTTGTGGTTTTATTTGGGATCATTCACCCTCTTTTCTTAGGCACCCTGAACCACAGTCATGAGAGGAGCAGGTGGGCGTTCAACTTCAGCGTCAGTGACCTCAGGTCCATCACCGTAAAGGAAGAGGGCTGGTCCTATCTGGTCTTCAAGCTGAAAGAGTCCTCCGCTTCCCTGCCAGCCCTCCACTTCCACCAGGGCGGCAGCACTGAGTTCCTGGACAGCCTCAGGAGATACTCCCTACTCAGCGAGTGAGTAGCGCCCACCAAGCAGTCTGTCTTCTCTCGTACACCGCTACAGAGCAATTCAGTATGCAGAGTCTCAGTTTAGGAGCCACATTTTCTCTTTCACTGCTGCATTGAAAGAGGTCGTGAACTGGCTTCATTTTGATTGTTTGGAAATGACAGAAATACCAGCTGGAAAATAGTAGATTAGATAAACCATGAGTAAGGGTAATATTAACCACAAAAGTCAACATATATTCTAATGTTTTAGTATTTTTTACATATTGCATGCTGCAACATGCAGCAGAGATGGTATGGAAACACTTGAAGTTCAGCATGTGTGTGTGTGTGTGTGTGTGTGTGTGTGTGTGCTTTGTAAATCAGGTGCATGAAACAATGCATGCTGCTGCCTATATTTATAATTTTTGTCCAGCAGAGGGAACTTCAAACTCTATTCGCTTAACTGAAGTACAGCATTCAACCTTATGCACAAAGAAAAACAAAGCAAGTGTCAGTATTTTTGGCCCATGGGAAGCATAAATCAACAATTCTGTCTTGTCTTATGAAGCTGCACATTTTCTTTAATTTGAATGTGTTCTACTCAGATGTGTTTTTAGCTCAATTCAGCTTTTTGTTTTCCCCTGTGAAAGCTTTTCTAATGTCATTTATATGCTAATTCAAGCGATTTACATGCAGTCAAAAGCAGCAGGATTCTACTCATCTGTCCAGGTCTCTGACCATGTAGGCGATTTTCTTTGTTACTTCTGAACCAAATATCATGTTAGATTATTTTCTGGTGAACACAGGCTATGTGTTTCTGTATCTCAGCGCAGATAGCTGTTATTAGAGTTCTTATCAAAGCCTTTCATAATGAAATTGTCTGCCTTAAGTGCTGGGTATTTTCAGTGGCAGAGCAGCCAACAGCTCGTGGCGTTCTTCTGTCGTTCTGTCTCCTGTTAGGCTGGGCCGTCTGGTTTTACAAGTTATTAAACTCCACACAGCTGAGTGAAATGGAAGACTGAAGCTGTTGAATGGGGGTGTTTGCAGTTTCCAGAAAAGGCATAAAATGATGTAGTAAAAGGAAAAATCCATCCTGAACCACATCAGCACTGAAGCAGCTATTGGCAATGTATCCTGCTTCTCTTTTGTAGTCTGAGGTATTTTTGCTGTTCCCACAGATAACTGACCAAAGGGATTTCCCGCACAGCTAGTTTAATAGGAAAGAGCTATTATTTTAACCATCAACAGTAAATGTCAGGTTTTGGAGTCAGAATCATAGAGCAAGGACATTTTTTTTTATAGAGACAACAGTGTTTTCAGATTGATGTTTATTTTACTTGCAAAATGGGTTTTAACAGTGAAACCAAGATGAATTCCCTTCGATTTAATTAGAAGGATAGTTGCTGGTATTGACCCATAAATGTTCTCATATCTGTTTTGTCCATTTTCTGTTTGAAGGGCCCCCGATGATGAAACTTGTTTTTTGGTCAGCACCCCCAACAAGGCTCTTTCCCAGTCCTTTGAGAACCTATTAGATGACAACAACTTTGGCCTTGTTCATGTAAGGAGCTGAAATCATCACATTTAGCTAAACACAGGGTTTGATTTCAAGGACTGGATTTCAATAAGTCATTGTTCATCTCTCACAGAAATTAAAGAAGGACCCGTATGTCACAACCCTGGGCAGCTTCTCTAAGGTCACCAATTACATATACGATGCCATCCGGGGGTCAGAGGAGCAACACCAGCGCCCCCCAGAGGAAGTGGCTGACCTACTCGGGGAGATCATCCCGGGACTCGAGATCAACCAGCAGGAAGAACCTGGATTTGAGGTCATCACCAGGGTGAGTGCATTGGCAGTGTGTTCATACTTTTTCAAGCTGCACACACCTTCTTACATGGAAGCCAGAAGCAAAGGAAAGGAAAGTGCTTTGGAAAGTGGTCCGCATCCATGTCTTCTTTTAGGCAAAGAGGAGTATTTTCTATCCATTTTCCACATGTAAAGATGGAGGCACCCAGGGCAGGAAATATTTTTTTATTTTGAAAATCTAAGTTTTATTCTTGCAATAGAGATTTCTGTATTTATAGTTAGACTGAAACTAGGACAGAAGACTGAAACATGGACAGTTGAAAGTGACAGCATAGAGTTGTGGAGTTTATTCCTGTGTGTGCAGAAATATTTTGTCTCTCTTCTTGAGGTCTGCTTTGGTTAATGGCAGATAATGCAGTTTCAAAGGGGAGTGCACCCCATCTTGGTATGATGCGATAACTGTGGTAAATGATGAATACCACTCTATTCTTGAAAGAATACAGCATAGAAATGACTCAGGCATTCAGGACAGCTCTTTTATCCCATCATAACCCAAAATAAAAGACCATTTTGCCCCATTGTTTTTATTTATTTATTTATTATTTATTTACTTACTTACCTATTCTACAGAAGTCTAAAGAAATATGCAGCCACCTAGGCCAGTAGGCTAATAAAATATTAAAGAAGTACATGAAGACCATAAACCTGAGAGATTCGATACTGCCAGTGAAAGAGCTTTCTTAGTTGCTGTTTGAGCAAAGTGGTCTCACTTTGATCCCCATCTCGTGCCTCCCCCATGCAAAGTGTAGGGGCTATTAGAAATAGTTATACCTTTTTTTATTTATATATATTTATTTTGGCATTTTTGCTTTGTTTGACAGTCACAGTTGAGAGAGATGGGAAAGGCAGGGGAGAGAAAGGGGATGACATGCAGCAAAGAGCCTGAGGTCAGATTTGAACCCAGTACACTGCAGTCAGGACTCAGCCTTGGTACATGGTATGCGCTCTTATCTGTTGAGGCACCAGGGTGCCCCAGAAATAGTTATACTTCTGATTACTTCCAATAACTAGAGCACAGCGCTCATCAGGCGTGTCTGCCTTTACTCTCTGCCTTTCACCCTAGACTGGCTCTGGCTTGTAGGCCAGTTCTAGCTATTGCGGTCCAGTCAACTCAGGGACCGCAAAAACCCTGGAAGCTGACTTTGGGTCAACCACTCTGCAGTTATATTAGTAGGAACCTCATAGCAACTCAGAACCATGTGAACTGAACATGTGAGTCTTGATCCCTCAGAAAACCCTCAGAAATCACCTTTGGGATCAGTGGCCCAAACATAATGGGGTACACACACAGCTTTTCCAGTCATAGCAGTAAAATTGGCCTAATGGCACATTTATTGTTACATGTCAGAATTTTTAATTTTCTCATCACAGGTCCAACTGGGAGAGGTGATCTTTTCACTGATTGGTTAAGTGGGCAACTGTCCCACATGATTTGTAGGAGGCAGTATGTTCTTTTCACTTTGGTCTTTGCACTCATCCAGTGTTCTTTGTGAAGCAAATAATTAGAAACATCTTTGTTAAAATTAAAAGTCACATTTGCTAATTTACTGTGCTCGTCTTTTTTCTTTGCCACCGTCAGATTGACCTGGGAACCCGGCCAGAGGTCCAGAGGCGGGGGCCACTGTCTGCAGAGGACTGGGCCAAGCATCAGGATCCAGAGGGAAGGATGCTGAATATCCCTCATCTCAAGCAAGTCATCTTCAAAGGGGCACGTTGAATATTATCATTAATAATTTTTACTAATTGCCACAATGGTCAAATCTCTTTCAATTCATGCAGCTCAAATTGGATTAGAATTGAAGTGAGGCCAGGAAACTGCCTGTGTTGTCTGCAGGGCACAGGGTGCTGGAAATTCTCAGACTTCATCAGCCAGATTCATTTCTTTGCCAGCTAACTAGGTTTTTAGTACAGGACAGGACCTCTCATCCTTGGCTGAAAAATGAGAGCTGTTGATATCCCGCCACAGCTTTGATAGATGGACTTTATCCGGACAAACGTTTTCCACTTTATGAATTTTGTGGGGGAAAAAAATCCCACCTGTGAACAGAATAAACTGAGTGAGCTCTAACCTCATGATGACTATCCA
>OMLB01062287.1:1109-24128 GCA_900302555.1 Myripristis jacobus
ACAAAAGAAAGAAGGTCTATGGTCCGTTGAGTGTATTGAGTGTTATTGTGAAAAGATAACCAGTGAGGTCGTCCATGCCTCATCCTTTGTGTTGCTTTCAGGGTACGGAGATGTTTTTATTTTGGGATAATAATATTAACAACGATGAAAAATACCGCGACAAAAAAAATGTGACCAAATTATCAAAGTATATATATATACATATATACTTTATACTGTACAACCGTGTAGACGTAGAAATTTGTGATGTTACTCTGTGAAGTCCATTAAAATCAACATAAGATTTAAAGAAAAAAAAAGATTGTGTACAAATGTATGTTTTTGATGTGTTAAATTTTAACCAATAAAAGGAAATAAAACAATGAAAAAGAGATGACTGACTGGTCCTGGGTTCTTTTGGGGATTCTCTGGTTGCAGTCGTTTTTTTATTCGCTTTTTAATAACCTGAAACAAATACAGTGGAAATATGCCGGTGGCATGCGTGTGCAGTCCTAATGCATCGGCCACACCGCATCACAAAGTCAAAACAACAGCAACTGCTTTCTGCAGCCACACACTGTGACCTGGGTATGATATCCAAAATGCTATTAAATGAAATCTAATCCACTTTGTACTGACAAAAGTAGATATGGGGGTAGGGGATAAATTTTTAATGCCATTTTTCTTCATTTTCCATCTCTAATGCAGTCAGCGGTGGACTGGGAAAAAAAAAGTCCTCAAATCCTTTACTTAGCCTCAGTAAAAGTAGCAATATGATCATGGAAAAATACTCATGCATTCAAAATTTTACTTGAATAAAAGTAGAGATACATTACTATGTACCTAAGTATGGAAATTAAAAGTAGTCATTGTGAAGACTGGTTCCTTTCAAAGTAATGGTGCATCATATGATGAGCTACAACATGAAGCTTTTTTAAGGAAAAGGAAGAAAGTGAGAAAAATTTATATATATGAATATTTATTGATGCCTCTCCCACCACACCCCCACTCAAGATTCTTTTGGTTACTTTTTATGCATATGTTTTCCGTTCAGTCAGTAAAATGAAAATGTAAAAAAAAAAAAAAATCTTGAAAAGAAGGATACAAGTTGTGCCTTAAAATCATCAATATTTCCCTCTGAAAGGTAGTGCAGTAAAAGTATAAAGTCTCAACAAGTAAAAACACTCAAAATAATTGCTAGTGCCTGGAAACAGTACTGAACTGCACTGTACTGCACTGTACTTGAGTAATTACACTTAGGGTTAAGGTAAGATAAGATAAGTCTTTAGTAGTCCCACCATGGGGAAATTCACAGTGCTGCAGCAGCAATAATAATTGAAGATGGGAAAAATATAGCCAAAGCATGTACTTTGCATGTACTTACTGCCCTTTGGCTTTGTAATGAATTGTTCTAATGTTGGCTCATAATGTATCGCCTCTAGTTATATATAAGAAACATCTAGTAAAATATTAGGATTGCAGTGGCAGCTGGCTCATTTCAGGAGTTTTCTGTGCTCCAGTGGAGAGAGGCTGAACAGGTTGCAGGGCAGCAGACGAACCCTGCTCTGCTGTCTCCCTCCGCTGGTAAAACATCCATCTGCAGCAGCAGCACACAGCCGAGATTATCTTCCTGGGAAAAGCTTCTCCCGGCCCTCGTTACTCTGTGGGAAAATTGGTGTGATTAGGCATATCTGTATGTGTCTTTATTTGCTCATTACTGATGTGGATTATGACATAAAGGATGTAGGACGATGGAGGAGAGGGAAGATGGAGGGAAAGCTGATTACCTTAATTAGCAAGGGGATCAGTGAACAATCATAAAACAAAGGATAAGATTCATTTAGGCCTATTGTCCAAACATAAGCATTTTCACACTTGCTACTAAAAAATCAACACATGGAATATACACATATGTATACAAAACATAGTGCCATTACAAACCCATACTGTAATTAAACCTACTCCACCTCTGTTTGCAAAGAAACTCGCTAAATTTTAAATGTCATCTGCAACAAAATTATGTAAAAATGATGCTTAAAGGCACATCAGCAAAAATTGACATCAACATCTGGTTGCAGCAATCTAAATGTGCTTCATAGTTAAAACGCAGGGGGGCGCCGTTGTCAAAGGAATTAAACGTAGCAATGATAATGCAGTTGTCTTGATGAAAAAAAAAGGATAGATTCATTTTCAAGTTACAATCCCACAACACACAATCTGTGGATTAAATTTGAGAAGAAAGGGAGAAAGGAGATGCGAATGCTGCCTTTACTGCAGTCGGAAATACTGAACCTCATAAGACCCTTCATTTAATACAATATTATTGTACTTATTACTTGTTATGTAAGTAATTGTCACTGTTTGTTTAACTTTTAATATTCATGAATTTCTGTCTTGGACAAGTAAATACATGCTTATAAGTTGTCAAAGCAACAACAAAAAAGGCTCATTGCGCTAAAAGATGCTCTTTCCAGTTGGTCACTTCTGACTAAAAGCGGTCGTGACAAGAGGGCCGTGTTTACAATCAGGTAGACCAAAGGAAATTTTCCCCAGTATGGCGAAGGAGGTTTTTCCACATTTTCAGTGGTCAATTTGACTTATTGGGGAAAGTTAGGGTTAAGGCATGGGTTAGGATTAGATTACGGTTAGGGTTCAGAATAAATTGGATATGGTTAGCATTAGGGAAAGGCTGCAGAGAATGAGTGTATGTTAAGTGAACCTTCCGTCGCCATGCTAGGGGGAAAAAAATAGCATCCTGGAAGTACGAGCTTTACGCTGAGCACTAAACGCACCAGGAGTTCCGGCCAAGATGGCAGCGCAGCGAAGGAATTTGATGCAAAGCGTAAGAGACAAAACATATATGAATATTAATAATATGCATAATTACTATTTGACTGTGCGGACGCTGTGGTCATGTTGACCAGTCCCTCCAAACGGCAGCAATTACATCTTTCTCTTTGGGCGTCTTGGCTTGTTTGAAACCGTTCAGTGACGCTAACGCTAGCTAAATTATTTCAACTGTTGCTATCGTTAGCAAGCGAACATAACTTTTATTTCCAAAATAACCCAACTTATAAATGGCTCATAATTGTGTTTAATCTTTCAATTCACTTCTTGTAACTAAAATATGCTCACGGTGAGTTAGCGCAAGGAGTTAGCCCCGTGAGTTAGCCCACGTTAGCATCGGTTAATTAGCTACTTAGTAAACAAATACATTAGCAGAGGAAGGAAAGGCTGTTGATGACAGGTGATGTGTCTTGTATGTTTTGCGCAGAGGGTTTTTCCACATGTAACACAGTGTCCTTTTTCCGGTAATGAAAGTGATGTATGGGTGCTCGCCTCCATTGCATGGACTTTTGTCAATGTGCAGTCTGTAGTGTAAATGTTATTTCCCAGGGACTCCCATGTTTAAGAAAAAAAAAATGTCTTTCCTGTTGGTGGGACAGGGAAACCTCAGATGAGAGTAACCTTTTCCCCCTGGTGCAATTAGTTGAAAGGACAACCATAAGAGATGTTAAAACATGATTCATATTGTTCAAGGAGCCCCCGATTTCCCTGGTGTAAGGCCAAACCTGTGGTATTCATCAGAAAATATTTAAAATCCGTTTATAATTTTTAGTCTGGCCCAAAACAGTGGCATTTGGCATGGTTAACATTGAGCTTTTGTTTAAGATGCAGCACTCTATGGCCATCTGAGTCATTGTTCTCAAATTCTGCACAGCCCTTGCTAGTTTGGCTTCTTGTATTTGTTTAAAGATCAAAAAAACATTTGCCAACATTGTGTGTGTTACTTAGAGGGCAGATGGTCGGGGTTTCTCATAGGGGACGGTGAAATATGTGCCTGAAAGTGTTAGATAAACTTGAAAAGCCAGTGCATTTCTCTCTGAATCACCACTGACATTTTCTGTGGCATATTAAATGTGGAAGACGCAGGTGTAAACAAACATGAGGAATAATTAGTGAATACTAATGAACTCAGGTGAGATTATCTATACAGAACCCTCAATTTGCTTTGTTACTGAGCATGGCACTTTTTTTTTTTTTTTTGGTAGCAGCATCAGAGCTGGACAGATGACCTGCCTCTGTGTCAGATGTGTGGCGTTGGCACGGCACCCAACTGTGTGTACGGCCCCGATGGGAAAGGCAGCCAGAGTCACCCCAATGAAGACGGACACTTGAGGTTCAGGTGAGGTCCCGCTGGCGAGCCTGGAGGAGGCATGTAACAGCAGCGATTATGTGATTTAAATACTGAACGCTGTAACACGGCTTTACCCTCTGGTGAAGTTCACCATTGAGAAAATGAGATGAGTCACTCATGTGAATGACATATATATACATATGTAAAATATGTCATTGCACTACCTGTTATAAAGTCTGGAAGCTGATGCCAAGTGTAGTTCCTTTAGGGCTGGGTGTCAGTCAGACAAAAAAAAAAAAAAGAAAGAAACACAATCTTACTTCTTTTCAAACTTTCCACAGTTTTAATCTGTTTTTTCCACTTACTTTTACCACTGACTGATGGGAATCTTTGTGGGTGTGATCATGTGACTGGCGACGCATGCAGTGCAGACATTAGGGCTGCTGTACGAAAAGGACAAAATTTCATACCTTCATATTTAAGCTAAATGTCTCGATAGATATACAATATACGAAATTAAAATTTCAGGTGGGGTAACAGTGACAATTAAGCATTCCTCAAGAAACAGCATAATAATACCAAATGGATGTAGAAAATGCAGTCACTTCACAAAGTATTTTATTGATCAGAACAGACCATTCACTGTCTTAGGTCCCTAACCCTAAATTTGATATCGTCCATATTGTTTCCTTTTGAGATATTAATAACTCGCATGGTCATATCTAGATAAGGATATGGTAAAGATATGTCGTTCAGCACTATCAAATATCTGTAGCATGTGTTTGTAGAGATTACATCCACCCATATACGCTCACATTGACAAAACAAAGGAAGGACAGAAACCAGAACGCTTCCGACGCCGGAAATCTTGATCCTTGCCTACATACAGAATCTGTTTGTATAGATTATATATTTTTAGTGTGACACTGCAGAGCTTATTTCAAAATAGCTGGAATGTCAGATGTGCCCTGTGATATTTGAAAAGCATAAATAACAGCTCAGTTATTTTCACAGCTATTTTACTCTGTAAAACCGTAGTTATGCTGTTGCAAATGTATAGTTGGAAATAAAGCTCAAAATATGCAAAACAACTCACTCATAGCGTAATCATTGGAAAAATGCCAACATTATTTATATTTTTTACATTTCTGATTGGTTTTGAACAAATAAATAGAATTTGAAAAGAAATAGTTTGATACCTGGACAACAGGCCTGTGTGACAAAATAGCTGTTGTTTCTGTTTCAGATATGTACAAAACAGAATTAAAATAGCCACTAATGTTAAGTTATTTTACATCTGTAGTTTGATATTAATTCAAACTCAGATGGTTTTAACTGGAAACCCAGAGTAGTCCTCTTCCTCTTTCACTATGTTATGGCTTATAATCCATAGCCTTTACATTTCCTATACTGATGCAATCTTTGGATCCAGATTCTCAGAGCACCTCTGAACCTGCCATTTCACCCAAATGCTCTCCAGTCCTGAGGTTTTTTCAATAAAGTAAGAGTCTCATTTGTGTCCTGTTTTCTTTTCAACCAATCAGTGGCGAGGACGGCTGCTTCCTGTACGGCGTTTTTAACGGCTACGATGGCAGCAGAGTGGCCAGTTTTGTCTCCCAGTGTCTGACGGCTGAGCTGCTGCTGGGGCAGCTCAACTCCAGTCACACAGACAGCGACGTCCGCAGGATCCTCACACAAGTAGGTCGAAGTGTGTGTGTGTGTGTGTGTGTTTTTGCACTGCATGATTTTTTGGGTGGTATCCGTCAGAAAGCAAAGGGGTATGATTTATTTATTTACAAGGAGAATGAGAGAGAGAGAGAAGCAAGACTGAGAAAATAGAGCAGGGCTTTTCAGTTTTCCATCAAGCTCACAGCACGCTGGAAATTAGCTTTTTGATTTATCGACGAGGTTGAGTCTTAAAAACAATACCAGACACATTTTATTTTCAGATCATGCTGGTGATGTGAAGAAAAGCATATTAGATATTAAATACTATTTATTTATTTTTCCTTGCAGTTTGGCAAAGTTTGTTTACCCGTCACCGAAGCTGATGAATTTTACAACAGTTTACCAGCCACTGACTCAAAATCGCCCAAACCTTCATTGTGTATCAGAGATTTTTCAGAGCTTTTGTGTCTGTCTATATTTGACTGTCTCTGAATTTGCATTGCATTTCATCACTTGAATTGAGCTGATTAGCAAAATAAGCAGTTCTTTCTTTTCTTCACTGCAGTAGAAGTTCAGATGTGAAAATGTTGCACTTGGGTTGGTGCTCTCCTTAACATTACCATCATAAAAGCTGCACAAAAGTACACATAAACACATAAAGCTTGCACATGCCGGTACTTGTTATCCCTATTTTAAAAGGCAGACTAAATGGGAGGGCATGCCATTTGCTAATGTGAAGGATGAGGCAGAGGAAAGATAAAAACGTCTCAGGTTCATGCCAAGACTAATAGCCCATAGAATTAATGGAACACTTTTAAATGCCTGTCTTGAACCTTATGGTTTGATGTCAAATGTACACAAAAACACAAACAACAGAGCAAAATGTTGTATATTTTGGGTTATGTTGGGGTAAAAGCGTTGCCTTGACCTCCTGAGGCATTTCTAAGTTCTGTTGTTCAGGGAGCCGAGTAGCATCAATCATTCTTTACCACATCATAACAAGGTGGGCTGACCTCCCATACGAAAGTGCACCGTCTGCTTTTAAAGCCACATTTCTTTTATTGCCTCACAACCCAGCAGCTGGAGTTTGTCTCAGTGCCAGTGATAAAACCCTCAGAGGCAAATTCACAAAGAATGCACTGCGGCTGCTGATAGCACCATGAATTGTGAATCACTTGTGACCGTCTCAAGATCCGATTCACAAAAGACACCGCGCTTATCGTGTTACTGTGCAAACACGACCGTAAAGTTTTGCAGCAGGGTGCAGTTTGCTGTTGTTTTGCATCTTATTGCAAGTATCCATGTGACAAATTATAAATGTTGCCATGTTTGTCATCAAGTGCAGCAAGAATCGTTTGACCTAGAAACCTGTATCTACAAATGATTTCAGTCTCAGTTAAATGAAAAAGTGATCTTTTCCTAAAATATTCGCTCTTGAGCCTACCTGGCAACGCAATGACTTTGCCTGGCTACAATCACTGAGAAGTTTAAAGAATCTTCAAAGATTGATTGAATACTTCCCAGTGAATATTGAATAAAATTTTTGCTTTAAATGCCCACCTGTAGTCTTGACTAATGCATGATGAAGACTCCACATTGCATCTGCATGATGTACAAATAAATGTACTGGGAACACTGATCCAGTGTATGGGTTTGCTTTCTCCACTTTTCCTGCCTTTTTTTTTTTTTTTTTTACCAAGGCACTTGGCTTGAGTTGGGACAAGCATATATTTAGTCACTTTATTTTACCATATGCACACATCAACAAGCATATGCACAGGTTACTTAAAAAGGTTTACTTGACTATTAGGGGTGAATATTTTCCTACATAACACATTATCAGAGGTTTACACACTGCCTCTTGTAATCTGCAAAAAAATGTCATTTAGTCTCCTATTCAGTCTTAGAACAAGTGAAAAAATCTGCCAATTGGACGAGAGAATCCCAGTTGTTTCCAATGCTAAAGAAATTGTCTCCAGAATTTTCTTGAATCATGTGTCATTTTATTGATACGTGTGGGCTGATCTGCCTTATTCTGCCTTATTCTTGGTTCAACAGGTTTATACTTGTTCCAAGAAAAAAAATCTTGACACAAAATGAGACTGCAACAGAAATAATGGGGATTTTAGATTGTTTTGCAGGTTTGCTTGGTAGTGTTTTCCATTTTCATGTGGTTACACAAGGCTTTTTTTTTTTTTTTGGTCTCTGAGAAGGTTATTCCCATTATTAGGGAAATTTCCGGGTCCATGCAAATGTAGTCAGTGTTGCACAAATTGATTTGGATCACTGCTCTCTTGTTTTTGCAGGCCTTTGATGTGGTGGAGAAGAGCTACTTTGAGACAATAGACGATGCTCTGGCTGAAAAAGCTCACCTGTCCAACTTTGTCCTGCCGCACAATGAGGTATTAACACACACACATACACACACACACACACACAGACACACACACAGTTCCAAGCATATTGACAGATTGAGCTGAGAATTGAGGAGAGAAGTGCCCAGTTGATTGCCATGGCAACCGCACATTTCAACATCAGCGCAGGCTAATGCTCAGTCATTGGAGAATGAGCTCGTTATGTTCTAATTGGTCTCATCAGCCTGTTTCATTAGATAAGCCGGCTCAGTTGTGTCTGTCTCTATCTCCCTCTCTCTGGATCCCTCATCGCCTGCTCCTCTGACTCCCCGTCACTCCTCGCCTCTGCTCTCCTTTCTCTCTTTTTCGCCGCTTTAGATTTTGGTATAATCGGCTATTGTGGCTGCTGTGAGTGGGTGTAGGAGTTGATGATTTTTTTAAATTTTTTTTTTAAAGGTTATTTTTGTTTGTCTTTTGTTCTTTTGTGAGATAATTCATGAAAGAACATCAACTCAAAGTCTTTCTCTTTTTCTCTTTATCTAATCTTTCTCTATGATTCTTTCATCTGCTCTTGTTTGCCCATATTCTCCTCCCTTTCTTATCTTTGTTCCCCCACCTCTGCCTGTACTTCTTTTTCCCTCCTCCACCACTTTTGCTTTTTCTATCTCCTTTTATTTTTCTTTGCCTCTATCTTTCGCTTTTGTCTCCTGCATCATTTTCTTTTCTTTTTCCTTTTTCCATGGTCTCATTCTCTCTCTGCCATACACTTTAATCCTCCTCTTTAATCTGCTTACCCCATTCTGTTCCTTCCTCTTCCCTCCCTCTCCTCATTTACCTCTGTCCCTTTCTTTCTCTTTTTCATATCCTCTTTCTCCCACTGTGTCTTTATTTCACTCCCTCTCTCTCTCTCTCTCTCTCTCTCGCTCTCTCTCTCTCTCTCTCTCAGAATGTGTCGTTCCACCAGCTCTCACCTCAGAGCCAGAAGGTGCAGGAGCGTCTGAAGGAGCTGGAGCAAGAAGTTTCAGGAGGAGCCACGGCTGTGGTGGCGCTCATCCTCAACAACAAGCTCTACATCGCCAACGTCGGTACGGATACAGCACACACACATACACATGTTCAGTCATGCAGAAGCACATACAAACATACACTACTATAACTACACAGACACTCAGGGTCCCCTCAGTTCATGGAATTTATGCAAAGTCATGGGATTTTGTGTCTGTTCCACACAGGGAAAGTCAACTAATTTAATAAATTATTGAGACAAGCAATGAGATATCATGGACTTTTGTCAGCTTCAATAAAAAATAAAACATCAGTAACCACTTTGTCATCAAAGGTAACCTTTATTTACCATTTTGTTCACATTATGAACACTTCCCCCATAGAATAAAACAGAATAATTAACTCTGAATCTTAAGTGGGTATAAATTTTGGCCAAGAAAAAAAAGTTTATGTAATGGTTGTATAGGTCATAGAAATTTAGGGTTTAAGTCATGGAAAAGTCAGAGAACACTGAAATGATATACAGTGCTGAACACACATGGAGATACTGTGCGCCTACACACACTCACATTAACACATACAGGCTTGTGTTGGGTTGTGAAAGCTTTTTCTTTTTACACCAAAATGAAACAAAAAAAACAAGGTGCTGAAATGAACAGAAACAAGCAAAAAAACAGAAACACAGAAAACACCCTGAGATCATTTGACTTAACTGATCAGATGAGGGCAGGTGTCGGTGCAGAAGAAACAGCAGCAGATGTTTCCTTTTTAGTTGTGGAGGTGGGACCTCAGACGGCGCCGCGTTTTTGTCTAAAAACTGCAACTGTTGTGAATTTCTCAACTTGGGTGCTAGATTTAACACCTTTTCTGACTCTGACTTAATTTCTCCAAAGTAATGACTGACAAATCTGTCTTCTTTTTTGAACCATGGGGAAAATGCTTTGTTCTATACCATGGCACGAGACTGACAAATCCATCGTGTCCCAAGGCAGCCTTAAACGCAGCCTCAGAACCTTGAAATATGTGTTACAAGTCTTTAAGGAGTGTTTTCTCGGCATGCCGTTGTTTGAGTAAGTGTGAGACCAGCCCTTTTCCCCGTTCATTTCAGTGAACAGATGACTTTCATTTCATTCGGTCCAGCATTTGAAAAGTTCTTCAAAAAAAAAAAAATCTTAAATTCAGTTTGGTGAAATATGTTTGAAATTGGTCCAGTAAATGCCACCAGAATGCAAACTGGTAAACGTCTTCATGTGGTCCTCACAACAGCGGCGCCGCTGTGACCCATTTCAAGGCAGGAAAAACCCTGTTGTGATGCCCTCCATCACTCTTATTCTCATTTTGCCTGCACACAAAAACTATTTTTAGCAGCCATGCAAGCTAATCCAGCTGCAGGCAGGGCATGTCAGGGCTGGGCTGGGGTTGGACAAATGGGCCTCTCTGCATTCTTCATTTTCTGATGCATCACGCGTCAGTGCTCCAGCTTCATGTCTCAAGATGTTTTGATATGAGTTGTTCCTTGTATTCTTGTTCCCTGTGTGCTACCTAATTCTTATTAATAATAATGTAAAGTGATATTCTGTTCCTGGAGGGAGGTCAGAGCTCAGGGTCAGGTACAGCACAGTGTTTTTGAATTCGGGAAAGGATTCGATCTCGCCTAAGGGAACTTCATCAAGACAAATGCTCACTGACACAGGCTTGAACCCATTTGATTGTACTGCGTCTTTAAACATGAGGCCGCTCTGCTGATCTATTAGCATTAGTTTTACAGGTACGACTGTGTCATGCTCTGTTGCATTTAAAGTGTGAGGAAGAAGTTCCACAACCGGTTAGGGTTAGATATACATTTATGTCCTATTTTGGGCATTTTGTCACCTTGTTGTCTGGCGTGAAACTGAACAAACATGTTATTTTAGCCGACCACTAAATGATATCAAGAACAGCAGCAAGTTTGTATGTAAACTCCTTGCAAAGCCCCTGTCTCTCCCTCTTTTAGTAGTAAAAGTCCTGGCAGTGTGGAGGCCAACCAGGGACAAACTTTTCAACTTGGTGCCACCAGTTAAGTGAACCTCAGCTCTGTTTAGTGTCACTACCAAATAGAAGGAGAAAAGAGAAGGTGCCTATACAATCTAACCGGTTTGCCTAGAAAAGTTTCCATCGTTGTGTGATCTCACATGCACACAAGAATACACCTCTGCAAGCAAGAATATATAATTGCAGCTAAAATAATAATCCTTTTTCTGTTAAAACAAAAAATGTACAGTAGATATTACAAAAAATAGTGGCAATATACCAATATGTTGCCATCTACGATACTAAAATCTTCATTTATATCTATATGTGGAAGTATACCTCTGGCACATTGATGCTCTCACATACAGAGCATGAAGTTTATTTATTTCATTTTTCTATATAGAGCCAGAAAATTGTTCCCACAGGTTGTGTTTTCATGTACTCTGGCCCTCACACAGATGTTAGAATGATTTCGTCTCTCGCTATCCAAAACACACCCTGAACGCTGACCGGTGTTTTCACAGCCTCAGTGCCAGATCAGGCTCCCGCAGACAACAGCTGGAGGGGCAGTAGCATGATTGTGTGTGTGTGTGTGTGTGTGTGTGAATGCTGACACATTTAACAAAGAACAGCAAAGTCTCTTATTAATATTTCATTATACTAAATTCCAGACCATTTTAGATCCTGAGCAGTGTGGACATGAGAATGGGGCAGCTGAGAGAGAGAGAGAGGGGGGAAAGACACTTTATACACACACACACACACACACACACACACACACACACACACAGAGCCTCTAAGGAGTCATAGTCATTTCTTAGAAGTTTTTCTTATTAGGCATTTCTCATCATCTGCTGCTGTGTCTTTTCACAACAGCAGGCGCCAGCTATTTTGGAACGTGTTAATGTCACCTGTTGTCTTGGCACTGTGACTCTTCCTCCTGTCGGTTGCATGTAATTGGTGATCAAGGAATCGAGGCTTATTCTCCTGTTTGACTCATTGTGAGTCGCTCCGGATGAGAATATTTGCCTAAGCGCTAAAATGTAATGCTGCAGGATTTTCTGTGTCTTCGCCTGCATGTCCAAAGGAACCGACCCCCCTCACTCTGAGTCCAGGATTTCAGTCTCCTCATGTCCTCAAGGACATGGCAGAGCGCAGAAAATGGGGGGCCTGTAATTAGTGGGGGGTTGAGAGCAGGACCGTTCTCCCCACTGGCCCGTTGTGTTGTGGTCAAGGGTCAAAGTTGACAGTACATGAATCCCAGAGAGGTTTCATCGTATGGGGGAGCTCAGGAAAGCATTTCCAGCTGCGCTAAGATGTGAAATATATTTGACAGTTAAGGTCGCATGGTCCATAATTTGATATGCCGGGAGTGGGGATGTGTGTGTGTGTCATTGGAGATGGGGGTGGTCAAGGGTATATGAACACTCAGCAGGCTTGGTCGGTCAGTCTGCACAGATGTTTAGCATTGCAAGTTAAGTTTATTTTTGCACACATGAACATAATGAGCAGCAGGCTGGGCAAGTGGTTAAAAAGACTGTCGAGTGTCCTTGAGTGAGGCACTGAGCTCCTACCTGCTCACGTATTATTGTGAGCTAACTGACTTAAATGGAAACAATAAAACACAGAAAGAGCAGATGAATATTGTGCAAATAAATACTGTGCAGGTAAGCTGAAAAACCAGAGGGCTCATTAAATCATCTCTCCTTAAAAGATCTTACAAATAAAACAAAATCATGTTAAACTGGCAGTATGGGTAACATGTGGTGCTGTATAAAATCTAAAACAACAGTGCTGTGAAATTATCATTATTTATTTATTTATTTATAGATTTTTTTTTGTTTTATTTATTTATTTATTCATTTGAAGGTTGAGAATTGTCCCCGTCACAATATATTCATCTTACTGGCTCCTACATTTTTTGAAATAAGATCATGCTGATCTTGTTTGACAGAGTCATCTGATTCTGTTTATGTTTGTCATGCATCGTCAAAATCAAATTTTCAAGTATTTGTTCATCGGGATCAGTATGGACTGCTTTAATTTGGCCATTGACTTTTTAAAAATTGATAATATGATTATATCAATAAAATAATCTCAGTATGAGATTTGTCAACAAACCAGCCACAAGAAAGGTTTTTCAGAAAACATCCATGCTCTTAGTCCAGCATGGGCAAAACAAGATAAAGGACAGCATTGTTTAGAGTTGTTGCCCAATGCCACCATAATAACCGTGCTAAATCATTCACAGGGCCTCCACAGGCCTTGAAAATCCTTCAAGCTGTAGATTTAAAAAACGAAAAAAGGCCATAAAAGTTTTCCAAAAGTGCTTAATGTTGTTTATCCTGGGAGTGACTTGGCACCTCACGTTCTGAGGAAAACATTTGTTTTGATTTAGCCGCAGTTTTAATATAAATTACTTCACCAGGATTTAACTGGCAAGATCAGGAGTAAAAAGGCCTAATGCCTAATTTTGACTGCTGTCACATCTTATAATACAAAATGCCTATTTTGAAGTGGCATTTTGAATTTCACTAAACCAGACCTTGAAAGTCATTGACAACTTCTTAAATTAATTATTCAGATGAGTGTGGGGACCCTGCATTCAAAAAGCATCCAGCTGAACCTAGCTGTCCACTTTGCCAGATTGCTAAGGATATGCATTAAATAATTGACCATAAAAGTCGAGTTCAATGTGTTAATGTGTCTGCGGTTCCAGGTACAAACCGGGCTCTGCTGTGCAAGTCGAGCAGCGACGGCCAGAACCAGGTGCTCCAGATCGGGCGACCCCACAACACCGACAACGAGGACGAGCTGCAGAGGCTGGCGGCACTGGGTGAGGCTCACAGGCTGGCAGATCAATCAGACCAAGAGACACCGCCTGAGGTAGACCAGCGGTAGTTTAGCAGGCAGTCGGACAAAGAGACAGACCCACTGGCAGAGAGATGACAGACTTGTACACAAACACAGACCATCAGAGAAACAGAAAAACTAGTGGACAAATCAAACTGGCAGATCAATAGATAAATGGACCGAGTAACAGTAGACATTGTGCAGACCCAGAGATGTACACTGGACTTGCCAGGAAAAACTCCTCGATTGAAGTTATTGTTCAAAAACAGATTTTTTTTTTTTTTTATCTGTCACCATGCTCAGAAAGTGCAAAAAGTGCTCAGTGCCATAAAAACAACAAATGCTTCAATCATTAGGTATGAATGAGCAAAATAGGATATAGCTGCGTCTCAATGGAAGGACATAAGCTCCAAAATACTTGTTCCAATCATAAAGGGTGCTCTGCAAATCTGTGCACGACAGAAAACAGCTATAATTCACTGAAATGCACAGAAAACACACACATGCATAAACAATAAGGCACTCAGTAGAGCAGATCTCCGCCAAGGTCGCAGTTAGAGGTCACAGCCCTGTTTGTGCTAAGCCACGTCTCTTGAGACATGTTGGCCAGTGCTTCCCTACTCCTGGCCAACCTCCCCACCCGATTACATGATGTTACATGGATGTGTTCAGAAACTATGGCTCAGGGGCACCCCGGTAGCTCACCGGATGAGAGTGCGTTCCACGTGCTAAGGCAGAGCCCTGATCGCAACATCCTGGGTTCGGGTCTGACCTCGGGCCCTTTGCTGCATGTCATCCCCTCTCTCTCTCTCTTCCTGTCTCTCTTCACTGTGACTGTCAAATAAAGCAGAAATGCCCAAAAAAAGACATCTTAAAAAAAAAAAAGAAACTATGGCTCTGTTTGCGCTGTCCTGCCCATTGTTATACCCCTTGGCTGATTTGTCCAAAAAGTTCACATCTTCACTTGCTTGTGACCAACCGTCCTACCAAGTTTGGTGCAAATCCATCCAGTACTTTTTTTAGTCATCCTGCTGACAGATGGACATAAAGGGTGATCACATAACCTCCCGCCGGATGTCTCGCTGCCTTGGCGGAGGTAATTATTGCAGCATCCTGAGTACAGTGGACAGTAGAAGAATGAGGAATAGATAGGAATTCATCTCGGTGGTGCAGGTGCAGTGACATATCAAATGAGCAGAGCAGCGTAAGCACATATGACGCAGTTGTTACCTGAGCTTGCATCAGAGTAGCATATAGGCACATAGATTTAAGTCAGACAGACTGGCAGGCGCACAGACACACAGGCAGCCATCCACCCGTTTTGGACAGCCTAGCTAATGGTGCCGTTATGCTGGCCGTGCGTGGAGCAGGACACACAGGCGTTGTGATTAGCTTTGGAGAGCCATTAGCCAGGCATCGGTAATGAACATAATGGGGAGTTAGCTACCTTGTTTCCCGACATTTTCACATCGCGCCATTTGACGGGCTTTCTGTCTCTCTCAATCTCTGTCTCTCTGTATCTCTCTCCTTCCGTCCTTCTCTCTTTGTCTCTGCCAATCGAGTGTCACATAATTATTCTGTAGCTCGGGCCGTTCTCTGAATGATTTAAATGGAACTGCAGCCATCCCATTAGACCGGCTGAAGGTGACCTCTCCCTTCATCTTCATCCCCCGCCACCCCACACCACGCAGTGCTTCTCCTTATTGCTCTTGTCTCTGGCTGATCTATACTCTCTTTCCCTCTCTCTCTCTCTCTCTCTCTCTTTTCCCCTCACCACATCTCATCCTCTCCACTCCTGTCTCGCTCTCTCTCTGCCTCTTGTGTGCATCATTCATTACTCTCCCTTCCATCTCTCAGTAATTCTGTCATTCCTCGTGCCCTTCCTCCGCATGATGCCCATACCGTCCCCCCGTCACATTATCTCTCATGACATGTTCTCCTCATCTCCTTCACCAAAACCTCTATACCATTAACTTTATTCAAACTTCAAAGGAACGTCGAGGAATTACACTCTCATTTTCAGCACCATCGAGATTACAATGGCAAACATTAGCACAGAAATAGCACAGATAAAAATTATAACATCAGTGTTAGATAAAGCAAATTGTTAAAGGTCGGTAAGATAAATATACAAAACTAGCGTAAAATCAGACAGCTGGATTAATAAAAACAGTTGGTTGAAACAATCAAGCAGATCGGAGCAGGTTTCTGAAATGACAGAAAGGTGTAAGTGTATTTATTTTTAACTGAAGCTGTTGTTTATTTTTTCTTCCGTCTTCTCCTTCTCCCACCTTTGCCTCTGCTCTCATCTCGTCTCTGCTGCGTATAGGAGTGGACTCGGCTCGGGTGCGGCAAGCAGGGCAGATAGCGGGCCAGAGCAGCACCAGGAGGCTCGGAGACTACAGGGTCAAATTCAGCTACACAGACCTCGACCTGCTCAGGTAAAGACACACACACACACACACACACACACTCACCAAATGACACAATCAGGGGGCTTCTAGAAGGCGTGAAGAGATGAGCACTGATGCATACATTCTTTCTACAGTCTTTTCAATCTTCCTGCAGCCTTTTTCCCTCTGTCTCTCTCTCTCTCTCTCTCTCTCTCTCTCTCTCTGATGGATGTGTTTTATTGGCACGCATCATAAAATGCCAGCAGAACATTTTCAGCCATCATCTACGTATGTGTCTCTTTTGATGGATCACTTAATTCGTCAGAAGAAGTAAACCGTTTTTCATTCATGTCGTACCTGATGGCTAATAATAATAATAACAATCATCATCATCGTCATTGTAGTTATAATAATCCTGTGCGGCAGTGGAACTGGGGCGTTTTGAAATGGTTTAACAAGGGATTTGATGCTGATACTGGGATAAAATGGAGTATCAGTGTAAGGTACAGGAGATTTTACCCGAGACTCAATTCCAATACCTAAATCCCTCAGTAACATGTCAGAAATACAAGGATAAACTAGATTTTTATTGATTTTTTTTTTGGCACACAGAAACCCGTATTTCTCAAACAGTGGGTAAAAGAAGAAATTTTCATTATTTGACTCCAAACTAATGTCCAAGGTCTAAGTTGCACTATCCAGCTAAAGTAATGGATGGGATTAGTTGTTGGTATCCTGCTGATACCAAGAACCAAGAACAGTGTTGGCACTGATGTCTGTAATTTTTTTTTTTCACTTTTCATGAGTGTATATGTGAGTGTGTGATTTTCAGAACCTGGCCAGTGAAGATCTCTCTCTGTGTGTTATAGTCGTTTTTTCCTCTGACTTTCTCTCCACTGCTGTTTTAGCACAACTCAGCCTCTTGAAACTGCATGACCCCCGGCTCCCCCACACCACCTCCACACACTTCTCATTTCCTGCTCCTGTCTGAGGCCCAGGCCAAGCAAATTAGGCCCAAATCTCTAAGACCCATTCCAATTATGATCCTCAATAAGAGACACTTAATAGAATCTTAATAGAATTTCCCCCCTTAGTGCCGCCAGAGAGAGTGCAGGAAATTTGATGTGGACAAAGCCTGAGCGATTCCTCGGATCTGAGAGATCAAATAAAGCCTGATTGTGTTTAGGTGGGGTGCACTTATCTTGTCTTCCTCTCTCTTTATGTTTTTGTCTCTGTTCCTCGCTCTGCATCCCTCCTAATCTCCTCCATTTGCTCTGTCTTCTTCTTTCCATCTGTTAATGTCGAAGTCCTCCTTTGTTTTTCTTTCTTTCACCATCTTGTCTTCAAATCTCATCCCTGTTCCTATCTCTGTACCTCAATGTCCTCTCATTCTCACACTCTCACTTCTCTCTCTCTGTCATTTGTGTATTTATTGTCCCATCTCTCCTCCGTCCTCCTCCGTCCTCCTCCATCATCCCGATGTCGTCAGTGCGGCCAAGAGTAAGCCAGTCATCGCAGAGCCAGAAATCCATGGCAGCCAGTCGCTGGACGGTGTGACGGGCTTCCTGCTGCTGATGTCAGAAGGTCTCATCAATGCCCTGGAGTCCGCCCACGGCCCCGAACAGGCCAATCAGGTTGGCTGGATTCATTTTTTATAGTCTCCTGCTGTTTCATCCACTCCCCCATCTCTTATTCTTTTGTCTTTTCTGATAGTCTCTTCCTTTTCTTTTCCTCTTTCTACCCTCTTTTGAAACCTCGTGTTCTCCCTTTACATCTTTCTGTCATTGATCTCCATCTGACATCTCCCCCCTCCTCTCTCTTCCCCTCTTTCTCATTCCATATCCATCTTCCTAGACCTCCTCCCTTTTATATCCATCTCATCTCTTTCCATCAACTGTCTTCTTCTGTGCCCTTCTTCTACTTCATCTTCTGTTTTGCTGACTATCTTTTACATACATAAATCACATTGTTTCTCTTCTCTTCTCTTCTCCTCTCCTCATCTCCTCATCTCTTCTCAACTCTTCTCACATCTTTTTGTCTTCTCTCTCTTCTTGTGTCTTTTTGTCTCTTCTCTCTTCATCATCCTTTATTGCCTTACATCAATCTCTCTCTCCCTCTCTCTCCTCCCCTGTCCATCATAGGAAATGGTTGCCATGGTAGCAGCGGAGCTGGCCCAGCAGACCAGTCTGGAGGCAGTGGCTCAGTCAGTGGTGGAGCGCGTCAAGCGGCTGCACCACGATGTCTACGTCTCCGGCTGCCAGAGGGCGCCATACTGCTTGCGCCACGAGGACATGACCCTGCTCATCCGCACGCTCAACTACACGCTGGCCGACGGTGCGCTCACGCCCACGCAAGGTAGGACAGCTGTCGGCTACGTGGCTATTTTCCTGATCGGTACGCTGCGATCAGTTCGCTCTTTATACAAAACAGAGAACTTTTCGGATTTGCAACTTAATATAGAGCTGTAGCGCATAGCATCATGTAGAAATTTTAAATCACAGATTCATTTCGAACGTTTTAGAATGATTTAGAACCTTGAGGTCATACCAAACCATTATCCTGCAGAGTCACATAAAACTTGCTGAGCTGTAATCATGTTGAACTTTTAGGATCTAGCATCACATTTAGAGACATGAATCGCGTAGAACCTTCAGAGACCGTCGGGATCTAAAATCATGTGGACCCTTAACAATCAGATGAAACATTTAGAATTTAGGACCGTTTCAGAGTGTAGTTAATTTAGAATCATATAAAACAACGTTGGGTCACATAAAACCTTTACAATCACATACTGTCGATCTTGAAGAATTTAGACTCACGTGGACCCCTCAGACCGTAGAAGCATATGGAACTTGTGCAGAGATCATTTGAGTGCTACCCAGCTTTAGAGACTAGCTTGGCAAAGATTTCTTATCATCTCTTCACAGTGCAGCTTCTGGCCAATAGGACCTAACACTGTGTGTGTCCTGTAATCTCACCTGACAGATGTCCATGTGTTTATGTTATGGCCATCTGTTCGCAGGCTATGGCTGAACTAGAATGTGATCCTCAGATCCTCAAGATAGAAGTAGAGAGTATCAATCAAAGTTCAGTATCATGGTATCAAAGGTTTTTTTTCAAGGTTGTACCCAAACCTGCGCTTTTCCTGTGGAGCTGAGAATTGTAAGCGCTTCCCCACCGAGCCAAAATAGCAAGGTTGATGAAGATGGGAAAAAAAAAATCCAGTTTATTCTAGATTCCCAGTATGCCTGTTTTTCAGCTGAATCCACACACTAATTTCATTTTCTTTTTTTTCTAAACCAAAATATTTGCAAAAAGTATTAAAAAAAGGATTGCTGTAGCTCACAGATTTTCATTGTGAAATAAACTGAAAAGCAGACATTTACCCAGAACCCAGTATGTTGCTCACACAAAATGAAAGCTCCTGTTCTACCTTTGTCATTATGGCTGAATAATTCATCCTTTGTCTGGATGCTCTTTGTCTGTTGGACTCTGTAAATGTCATGCAAATCGCTCAGAGGTAAATAGCGCTGAATAAATTTAGTTCATCTTTGACCTTTTTGCCTCTGCCTGTATTCCCTTTGCCCTTCTTCCAGGTGGGCGTATCTACCCGGTGTCGGTGCCCTACTCCAACAGCCAGAGCACCAGTAAGACCAGTGTCACCCTGTCACTGGTGATGCCCTCCCAGGGCACCCTCACCAACGGAACCAACACCGCCTCCACCCTAGAGGAGGGCACCCCCACACCTGGGTAAGCTTCATTTTTCCCTGCCTTGTCCCCACGCTGCTGTGTCTGCCGTGGGTAAGCTTGATTTTCACTCCTCTGTTCCCCCTCCTACCGCTGTGTTTGCTCTGGGTGAACTCGATTTTCACTCCCCTGTGTCCCTTTTCCTGCTGAGTTTACGCTGGGTAAGCTTGATTTTCATCCCCAAGTCCCTACCTGCTGCTGTTGCTTTCACGCTGGGTAAGCTTGATTTCTGCCCCCTCGTGTCCCCTCACTGCTAAGTTTATTTTGGGTAACCATGATTCTCCACTCCCCCGTCTCTGTGCTGCCATATTTACTTTGGGTGAGCTTGAATTTTACTCCCCTGTGTCCCCCCACTGTTGTGTTTATTTTTGGTAAGTTTGATTTTCACTTCCCATCATTCTGCCGCTCTGTATGCTCTGCACTGTGCCGGGGTCGCTTTCATGGAGCTTGTTGGAACGGGAAGGCTGATCAAAGAGCACCGGCATAACACAAGCATATGACAGCTTTTCCTGTAAGCTCGCAGCTCTGGAGAAAATTAAGAGACCACATCAAAATGCCTCACAGCTTACTGGTATGTGTCTGTGTTGCATCTAAGCTGGTATTCCCTAATAAGCCATTGACCACATTGGATTGTAATTTCAAACAGTGGACTCTAATTCATAACATTAATTTTCAGTTGGTAAAAATATCAAAAACACACAGTTATGATTACATTACACCCTGAAATGCAAACTAAGCAAGTTTGCATGTAGAACTGAATCTTCCAGATAACAATGTCTTCACGTGTTTAGCATGGCTTCGATAAGTCTTGGCACATTCTTCCTGGCCTTTTATTGGTCCCAGCCCTGGTGCAAGAATTCAAACAGCATGAAGTATCTGGGGTGCCTGGAGGAGACGATTTTCCACCACTGTCATACAACAACACAGATTCTGAAAAAACACAGAGTGGGCTCTTAATTATCCTTAGAGTTATATATACAGAAGTACGAGTGTACTAACATTAACATTCACTTGACAAACATTATCGCTTCTCTCAGAAACTAGTAGTGTAACAAGTAATTTAACTTTGATTGATAATATTACAGTTACAGCTAAGACCTACTTTCATCTCTTGATTCATTTTCATCAGATTTGGCTGGTGTCCACTCACATGAAGCTAGTTTAGCTGAGAAACGGCATTAAAGTTTACTTTCTTTGCATGGAACCATTCGTAGCACTTTGATTTTACACAGGAAACAGCTAAAAGAAGATATGCCGTCAGGGTTATTTGATTCCCCTCATCATTCATAATTGAGTTTTTGCAAATTGTGAATGTATAATATATTACTTGTTATGCTACATTTGCGGGGATTGATCATGTTTACAGCTTTAAAGTGGCTGCTACACATGTTCAGCTAAGTAGGGCCCGCACACTGCTATTGAAAAAGCAGACAAAGGAGTCATGTTCAGAAAAACTTGTTGTTTAATGTATAATATCGAGGGAATTACGGCAAAAAGTGACAAGTAGACTGTCCTGAGTGTAAAGGCTTTGCACAAAGAGAGTCCACATGAACTGAAATGTTTCTGTCAGCTGTTTTCACTGATGCTCTGTAATTTTTCTAAACATGACTCCTGAGTCTGATTTTTTTAAAAGCCAGTGTGTGACTACATGTCCTCAGTTGAATTTGAATTTCTAGTAAACCTGCACACCTACACATTTTGGATGTTTTTAGCGAGCTCATCCACTCTTGTTGTTGGCCTGCCTTTTCATGTTTCATGTTTTTCTTCAAAGTGCATACACGACAGTTCAGTAACAGAAAGCATGAAATATTGTCAACTTGATCCCTTGATCTTTTGTAAATCGCATTGCCTGACCGAAACTACCTGTACATGTACAGTAATATAACATGGCGAAGATGAGCATGCCTTCACTTGGACGCTTCTTGAATGTGGCTGCTGCTGCTTTGGGCTGCTGCCTTGGTTTTTGGTGCATGTGCATGCTTTCTTTCTCCAATCATTTACTAGTCCTTTTTTTTTTTCTTTTTTCTGGCTCTTGCTGTTGCCCTTTGCTCCGTCTCCCACTTGCAATGCTTCTCTGTCTTCTCTTCCACTATGACTTGCCCTTCCACTCTGTTCCTGTCTTCTATTGACTCAATATCACGCTCTGTATTTCCCTCTCTCTCTCACGGGCCCCACCATGCCGATATCTGCCCCATGCCCTGCGATCTGCCCTCGAACTTTTTTCTCCTTTTCCGCTCCTCAGCATGCTCCACCTCCACCCCGCTACCTGCCAAACTTCCGTCGACATCCTGCAGCCCATAATTGAATTCCCTCTTTCCCCTGTTTCCCCTCTTCCTCCCCTCCCTGCTCTCCCTGCTCCTCGTCTCCCGCTCTCTACCTCCCTCTTCTCTCTGTCCACCGCCCCTCTTCACCCTTCTCTCCCTCTCTCCACCTATAACTGCTCAGCCCCTCCCCTCGTACCCGTTCATGTGGTCAGTGAGAGGCGGTAGTGATTTGCCGTAGCACTGAAATCCGTGGGGGGTAATATCAAGTGCACACCGTTTTCTGTCTTTATTTATTTGTTGATTCCGTTTTTCCTTCTTTATGAGTTTGTGCACACACAAAGCACTGCCCTCGCATCGACTGTCACGAAAACATAAATAACTGTTAGCTCTGTTTAATGCAGGAGCTTCATTTTAATTAACTGTGCGCCTTGTCCGCAGGCCTGAAGGGACTCTGTACCAGATGTTCAGGAGCCAGTTCCTCACATACTGTCTGTACCAAAGTAAGAGCGTCAGTCAACAACCACACACACACACACACACACACACACACACACACACACACACACACACACACGCACACGTGCTGCTGCGCTGCCCTCTAGGGGTTA
>OMLB01062288.1:1627-21820 GCA_900302555.1 Myripristis jacobus
TTATGAACAACCTAAAATAAGTATGGAGTGTGTAATCAGTAGAATCAGTAGTGTAGGTGAGTGCATGAGTGGAAAGGCATGGTAATGCAGTGTTGCGGGGTGCAACTACAGAAACCAATAACAAACCAAAGCAAGCCAAACCAAACCAAACAGCCGTCTCAGGCATGAGGGAGGGAGAGACTGAGCTCCAGAGGGTTTTTATATTGTCTTGACACACAGGGCCCAGGTGTGTCAAGTCTGCTAATTGGAGATCACTGAACAATTCAGGATACTTCTGAATGAGCTCTGCAAATTCAGTGGCTTGTGTCGCTGACAGATGTTTAAACAGGCTGTGCAGATTCTTGAGGGTCTCAGAATTTTTCAAACGACCGGATAATCTCCCCTCATCAGGATCAAGAACAGCATCATCCTCATTCATACCTGAAACCACTCCCACCGTACCAACTGACACAGCAGGACTGACTGTTGCAGACTCCAGCTGAGCAACCGATGTCTTGGAAAGGTGAGCATGAAAGGGCTTTAGTAGATTTACATGAAACATTTTAACAGACTTTCTTCGTCCTGGAGTGGAAATCAGATAATTCTGGTCTGACACACATTTCACAACTGTATAAGGACCAGAAAACTTTTCCTGAAAGGGTGAACTCAACAATGGGCAAAGAGCCAAAACCTGATCGCCAACACTAAACTCCCACAACTAAGTGCGGCGATCATATCTTGCTTTCATTTTAGCCTGTGACAAAGCCAGTGTCTGTTTTGCTAACTCCCCTGCCATATATAACCGGTGCCTAAACCCATTCACATAATCAATAAGATTAGTGGGCGGATCCAACTCTTTCCAGCCATCTTTAAACAGAGACAGAGGACCCCGAACCGTATGGCCAAACACTAAATCATTTGGGCTGAACCCTGTGCTTTCTTGCACTACCTCTCGTGCTGCTAAAAGCAACCAAGGTAGCCCCTCTTCCCAGTCCCCGCCAAACTCAGTACAATATGCACGCAAAAGAGATTTTAATGTCTCGTGAAAACGCTCTAAAGCGCCTTGACTCTGTGCGTGATAAGCTGTGGACTGGTTTTGTCTGATTCCCAGAAGTTTTAACACTTGTGCCATCAAATGAGGAAAAATTGGACCCCTGATCAGACTGAATAATCCTGGGGATGCCAAACACAGATATAAATTGTGACAAAGTCTTAACCACAGACCTTGCAGTTATTGTCCTCAATGGATAAGCTGCTGGGTAGCGAGTACTCTGGCACATGATGGTCAACAAATACTGACTGCCAGACCTGGCACGGGGCAATGGCCCTACGCAATCAATAATAAGGTACTCAAATGGCTGACTAATAGCTGGAATAGGCTGCAATGGAGCTGGTTTAATGACTTGATTGGGCTTACCTGTTAGCTGGCAAGTGCTACAGTTTTTAATGTGCTCAGAAACATTTTTCTTTAGCCGTGGCCAAATGTAGTGTTGCAAAATCCTATCATAAGTTTTCCGGACACCCAAGTGACCTGACCCCTCATGAGCCAGCTTTAGCGCATGCTTTCGAAACTTGGACGGAATCACAAACTGAAAAATGGGCTCACCAACAAAATCCTCTCCATGGGCCAACCACTTTCTCATCAAAATCCCATCCTGAACAAAATAACCAGAAGTCATACTTTTGACCTCACCAGCTGACCGTACAGACCCAAACGGCTCCTTCAACAATGGGTCAGCCATCTGTTCACTCTGTAACTCACTGCGAGACACTGGCAAAGGAAACTCAGGCAAACATGGCAAGACAGTCTCACAATCCCCATCTACCCCCTTAGACTCCGCCTGAGTCTTTGATCGTGCGACTGCACAGACAGGGAAAACATCAGGAAAACACAGCACTTTCATCAAGCTCTTCTGTGCCAACAGGAGACAAAGTGATGACTGGCGCCGGTGGCATTGAATCCCAAACTCGACTACCAGCCAAGTTGTTCCCCAAAATCATGTCAGTGCCATCTATTGGCAATGCTGGCCTAACCAACATGCACCCTCCCCTGCACCAATTCACAATCCAAGTTCATTTGATGTACTGGGACAGGCAACACCTCCATTCCCATTCCTCTCATAAGGATCTTATCACCCGAATCAGTTTTCTCAGAAAATGGTAAAACAGACTCCCTAATGTATGAGTCTCCAGCAGCAGTGTCCCTCAAAATCCGAATTGGCACTGTTGCATCACAACCAGCATATGAAACAAACCCCTCTCTGACAAAAGGCAGAAAGGAATCATTGATGTCCTTGACACCAGATGACACACACTCATCCTGCAATGCTTAAAGACTAACACTAGCAGCCATGGCAACTGGGTTCACCCGCCCACCCCTCACATGTGCCTTTTTAGATTTAAGCATTGAACAAGCCGACTTCCAGTGACCCACCTCCCGACAATAGTTACACACACCCCTCCAAGAAGCCCCCCGACCCACCTGATCTGAAAACCCACTAAAGCGAGTAGGTGACTTCTTAATGGAGTCCTTAGGAACCACAGGCTCATGCGCAGGTTCACTGGCACTTATGGATGAGTACAAATTCATCTGCCAGTCCTGCAGCCTCCGCCACAGTTGTGACCTTACGTTCAGTAAGATAAGTGGCAACCTTACTAGGCAAGGAATTCTTAAACTGTTCCAAGGTGATCAAATTACACAAACCCTCAAAATCATCAACCTCAGAAGCTGTACACCAACAACTGAAAAAGGTACTAAGCTCCCGTGCAAACTCCAAATGTGACTGATTAGGCCTTTTTTCCCATGTTCTAAAACGTTGGCGATAAGCTTCTGGAACTAACTCATATGCCTTCAGTACAGCAGCTTTGACAGATTTATAATTTAAGTTATCACCACTTAAAGACGCATATGCTTCCTGTGCTTTACCTGACAATACACATTGAAGCAACAGAGTTTGTTCTGAGTCTGACCAATTTCTAGCCTCTGAAACCCGCTCAAATAAAGAAAAAAACACATCTGGATCTCTCTCATTAAATTTAGGTAAGAGACGCAAATTATTAACAAAATCAGGCGAGCGTGATGGCAAACATGGATCTTCCGCCACCCTCAACTCCTCACCCGACAACTTGCCCTCTCTTACCAACCCTAACCTAGCAGTCTCCAGTGCTATCTTGGCCTTTTCTGTCTCTCACCGCAAACGTTCAAATGCAACTTCCTTCTCAATCTCCAATTTACGTCTTTCCATCTCAATCCTCTGCTTCTCTTCCTCATGAGAAAACTGCAACAACAGTAACTCCTTCTGCTGCTCAAAAGTAAAGTGTGAAGACGGAACAGAACTTGGCTGTACTGTTAATGGCTGACCTGATTCCTCTTCCTTAGAAACCAGCACTCCTTTCTCAGACAGCTGTAGTCTAATCACAACCCTAATATCATCCTTCTTTCGCTTATCACCAACACTGCTTAAATCAAGTTCATACTGTTCTGCAATTTTAAAAAGTTGATCCTTACTACAAGAATCCCAAAACTCCTCACTAGGAGCAGCAACAAAGTCCTCAATTCCTGCCATCCTAGGACTGAAGGCCCCACCACCAAAACATGCCAAACAACAAGTGTCACAGGTTCACTAGTGCCCACAACTAATGCGGACGTTCCCCATTATCTAAACCTGCCTAACCAAAAATAACCTATCTCACTAACCCTAGTCTTCATGTGGACTAGCGGTGGGTTCTTTAAACACTTAACCCAAGAGCCCAGTTAAGTCCGCAGCAAACTGGTTACCCACCTGACAACTCTGGCTGTGTCCCCGAAACAACTGCTCCAACCGCACACCACACAAAAATAACAAACCAAAAAAACAAATCAACGAGCCCAAATGGACCACGTTGCTTAAACCTATCCAGGGAAACTCCACAAAAGCCTGTACACTTAACTAAAGGACCATGCGACCGTTGCTGTTAGCTCCACCTAAGCACAAGACAAAGCTTCCCCTGCCTGAAATCACAACTAATCCAAACTACCAACCAAGTATCCAAAATGCATCTCCCAACCAATGGATGTGCCTCACACAAACACACCTCAACCACAAACCTTACCCTAAACTACAACAAACGGCCATAACACACCAAATTGAACCAGACGAGCCCCCACTTGTCACAGCCGGGCCGTACAGCCATGACCAAAAAGGGAGACGCACACAAAGAATGGCTAGCAAAAGGATTTATTGAAGTAAATAAATAAACTTATGAACAACCTAAAATAAGTATGAAGTGTGTAATCAGTAGAATCAGTAGTGTAGGTGAGTGCATGAGTGGAAAGGCATGGTAATGCAGTGTTGCAGGGTGCAACTACAGAAACCAGTAACAAACCAAACCAAACCAAACAGCCGTCTCAGGCAGGAGGGGGAGAGAGACTGAGCTCCAGAGGGTTTTTATATTGTCTTGACACACAGGGCCCAGGTGTGTCAAGTCTGCTAATTGGAGGTTCCACCCTGCAGCTCACTCTGTTCCCGCCCACCTGCAAGGTAAGAACAACAGTCAGGTTGAGAGGGTCGTCACACCATCTAGCCAAAAATTACCAAAAGGATGAAAACTGGTCTACGCAATTGCAGAAATGAATGCACTGTAGTATAGAGGTCTATCCAAAACATTTGGAGACTGAATAATATTAGCTCGATGACAGAGCACTTCTGGGTCCATCAAATTGGTTTGGAAAGGGTAAAGAACTTTCTCAACCCATAGAGGACCTAGTAATCCTTTAAAAAGTTGCAAGCTTTTACAACCACATACAATAACAGTTTCTTCTTGAGCTAATAGCTACTTTGCATGGAGAAGAGTTGAGCCAAGAGGAGATAGAACATCTGTTTTTATTTTATTTTATTTTAAATCCTTGTTTCTTTTCATAGTCAGTGTTAGATTTAAAGAACAATGTTTAACCCATATAGCAATGGAACCATTTACTGCTGATGTGAGATTAGATGTGTATTGTTTACATTAGTAGATTATGTGCTGTTAATGTTGTTATGTGCTAAATAAAAATGGTCCATTTAGAGTATGTCCAAACTCAATTGTCATGAAGCTTGTATGTAAGTGACTGCATGGAGAGGCCAGACTACTGACTACACACACCCTGACTCATAAAGCAAACTGCTGCTGAAAAGGAATGACACGCTGTATTCACTTACTGCTGCTTAGAACGTTTTCCAGATGATCAACATCAGGGACCACATTTGGGACCTGTTACACCTACATTGTTTTTCATTGCTGTTCCCAGCCTGCACTGGAGTTAGCAGTGTTCAGATCTAATTTCAGTTCAGTTCTAATTTCAGATGCACCCTAAGGCCTTGTTCACATTGCAGGCAAATCAGATTTGTTTCTCAAATCACATATTTTAGAAAGACTGTCTGGACTGTTTTTCGCAAGTGATCAGATCAGATTTGTGTCTCCAGACATCACTAACCTAACTGCATGGGTTGCAATGGTAACAACATTAGGCGTCAATAACTATGTACGCTGGTGACACAGCTTTCCAATGTGGAAGCAGGAGAAATGTCCAGAAGCTTCAGATGATCTGATGCACTTCTGTCACTCTGGATGTGACATCATCATTGTGTGTTGAGTTGCAAGTGATGTGACAGACAGTTTGAAATACGAGTTGAGTGTCCAGAGTGTCTGGACTGAGACGCATGAGTGGCAATCTGACTGGAATCGCGTCTCAAACCACCTCCAAATGGAGTTTGGATCTGATGTGCAAAAATCACATTTGATTTGGTTTTTGTCTGTCCAGACTTTATAAAATCGATCTGGATACAAACTGGATATGACCAAAAAATTGGGTGTTTGAAATGAACGTATTTTGGAGATCCATCTTCTCCCATGTCATAATTTTTTGCTTGCTTTAAAAGCAAGGCACTGGATGATGACCATGACTGTTTAACCAGTGGTGACATTACCATGTCAAACTATATTACCATTTTTGAAAAATGTTGAAAGATGGAACATCCATAGAGATTAAGATACATCTTGACAGCTACCGCTGTGCTGCTGTAAAACCAGACGACAAATGCTGTGGGTCCATTATTAATTCTGTGAATGCATGTGGATAAGGTACCATTGATATGGCGATAAAGGTGATACAGGTGGTGATGTACCAGAGGTTTTGGATCACAACGAGGTGTTTGAAGCTCCTGAAAATAGTCCTGATATGCCATGAATTTGCTTAAACCTCAGTTAACTTTGAATTCAGTCACGCAGACCCATCTTTTGTTTCATTTTCATTTTAAGTAGCAAAACTAGTTTCACATTGTATCAGCATCAATCAGAATCTTGTAAATGAAATTATTGCACAGTAAATCTTGAAGTTTGTGATTCACTTATTTTCTCCTTTCTTCTCTCCTCTTTCTCCCTGTTCCTCTTTCTTCCCCACACCCGTCATCCCTCCATCCCTCCCACCAGGACACTGATGGGCCCATACGGAGTAGACCGAGCTGTTCATTCCATGGAGTTTACTGACTGTGAGAATGGTCTGGGTAAGTTATTCCATGAGCATGGACTGGCTTGACTAGAATGTACATTTAGTGTTCCAATGTTCCAATTTCCATGTAGGAACTTCGCAGTTCCATACTGAACATGTTCCACTGCAGCTGACATGAGAAAATAGAAAAACACTGATCTGTCGATTGACAGCCAGTAATTCACTAACAACAGCAATTAATGTTAGCTGGACTTGCTACAGTTAGTCATCTTCACTGCTAGTGCTTGGTCTGTTCATCAAATTAAAACAACACACTGCTATAAATCTATACCATCGTAAAATAAAGACTACAGAGAAGACTGAAGATGTTTTGAAATAAAAATGTAATTAGAGAAAAAGTCTGTTTATCATTCATGGTGTTGTCTCCGATTTTGCTGTGATATCATATGTGGGGATTTTGGAAAACTCAAAGATTTTTTCTCCATAATTCCAACTTGGAGTTCTGACTTAACTGGCATTCCTTTGCAATTTTCCATGTAGAAACTTGGATTTAACGTACTTCCAGGTCAGTAGCGATTGAAGTGTCACATTGACATAGGTGATGGTTTGTCTGACGTGGGAGACAGTTTACTATTATAGGCGGTGTCATTTAAGCCCCACCCTCTTCCTGATTGGATTTTTGTCTCTTGATCCCAAAGTCACATTGAGTTGTTTCTTAATATCTGTTGATCCTAAAGTCACACTGACGTCAGTGATGCCTTGTTGGATTCAGGAGTGAGTATCTTGTAGAGGGGGAATTTTCAAAGCATGTGCCACAAAGGAGAGAATGCAGATATTTGTTCCAAACAAAGACTATTGCAAGTGATTTGACTTATTGGTTCCTGTTCTTTGGTTGAAGGTGTGCTATGGACCTTAAGTCACCTGGTGTAGACTTTGGTTTGAATTAAAACCCGCATACTCTCAGACACATTTTTTTACTTGAGCATGTAAGATTGGGATAAATGTTTTTTATTGAAAATATGAGAATCGTGATCTCAGTTCTTAGAGAGAAAAATCATGATCACATTTTAGCAAGAATCATTCAGCCCTAGTCTTGAGTTGCACAATTAAATAGTATCAGGCCATACTAAATAGTATTTGAAATAGTATTTGAAAATATAATATAGTATTAGGCCAGAAAGATAAAATGCAGAATAGCAAGAAATATAAATATCTTAACACCCATTAAGACACTTAATAACATGTAATAATTCTAATACTGTAAATCTGTAACAATAATAATAATAATTGTAAAGACAAGCTAAATCATAAAAACTAACATCAACAATGGTTGAAGGTTAATTTCCCCAGTTATCTTAATCTGACATATTTTAAACAGTATGCACCAGTGCCACCAGTGCTCTAATAGAGCGGACCCACTCTGTGGAGGGATGGTATCATGTAACCACCTCCTGCTTTTCTGGTTGGCTGTTTTGTTGGAAATATAATGACTCATTGAACTTTCATTTAAGGCTGTTTTTTGATCATGTTGCTTCTGAAACCATGTTAAGATTAGACACAGGAAAGTTTCCTGCTGATTAGTGAAGTCATTAATGAACCTTGCTCTTCCTGATTGGCTGTTTTTCATTGTCTGTATCTTTTGATTTCAAGTTGCAATAATGACAACTTTGATGAGCCTGTTATGTGGGATTTTGGATAAATTTCTGTGTGAAAAAAATGAATGAGTCGACAGCAATGTGATGGGAATAGGAAACATTGATTTAAGTAACCAGTAAGTTGTGTTAGGAGTTTGTGTTTGGTTTCACAAAGCCAAATAGGATGCAGCTTGCCACGTATTTCATGTTTTGTTTTATTTTCTGTGGTGCTAAGTGCTCATCGCTGTGGTGTTTGCGTACTGAACTTCCTACAGGTCACCAGTAAATCCAGCCGTGTGTCCTGCATTGCATGGCTTTCTCCTTGGATTTTCTGTTGAGGTTTACAAGAAAATAGTCAATTTTTTTTTTAACAGTGAACATTTTCTAAGTCATTTTGAGCTATTTAAATTCTGCTACACATCATCAAAGTCAAATTTTGTTTATTTAACAATTTGAGTGGATTAAGGCAGTTACTTTTAAGTGAGTATTTTCCCTGCAGCATTTGCATGGTTCAAAGAAATGCAATATCTCTAATAACCCGGTTTGTGTAGATTCATTTAATAATCAGTGCAGCACTAATCACAGCAGTATAGAATAGATGAGAGCAGTTACGTTTGCTCTTAAATTTGTTAATCCGGTTATATCAAGATTGCAGAATAATCAAACTTCCTTGTGACCATGATTCAGCTCATTATCATTAGATTATAGTGTTACCAAGCATGTTTTTCCCTCAGAATAGGATGTAAGTAGGTTAGTGATCGTAATTTCTTCTCTTGTTGTCAGTCCTACTCCATGTTGTCAGTCCACATGATCTGGAGTAAAAGTGACACCAGATGCTTGACATGCACAGGTTGAAAACAAAACAACACACAAGAATGTCACTAAAGTGTTTACATTGACCTCTGGAAAGAGTGATCACTAACCTGTTGTGTTAACAGGGTTATGCTTACTCCAGTTCTAACTTAACACTGATTAAGATAATCGGATAATGGCGTTTGGACTGGGTCGAGATCAAATCATAAGTGTGCATGTAACTCTAAGCATGATTCTGTATCAATAGGCATTAAAAGAGTTCATTTATTTATTATGCAAAAACATACAACCCCACTTGGTATCATTCTCCAGTATCTGGCAACGCAGCATGTTTGAATAACTCAAAAGATGATAAGCCCTACTTTTAAAGGGATTTTCTGTGCTGTGAGCAGCTCAGAGTGGGTATCCCTTCTCAGTATCAGTGTGTGTGTTTGTCTGGGAGGGGAAGTGGGTCACGAAGCAAAGCCCCAACCCATTTAACTCAGCTGGGTTGGGAATGCAGGGAGCTGCTGTTGTTTTTATCCTTACCTAACATCAACATGTGCAACCATGCTGGTATGGCTTGTATGTATACAGAGACCAGCAACCTATATGCCTGAATACACAGGAGTGGAAACAGCTTTATTTACGTAGAAGTAGCATCTATTTAAATTAAAATGAAACATTTAAAATGTACTCAGAGTGTAAGTTACTGAGTCAGCTACTATGAAAATATTTTTATATGATGTTTCACATACCATTCAGTAAGTGATCTTTAACATTTTATAGACTATATTGGGCATTCTAAAAGTAAGATTCGGAAAATCATTTCCCTATTAAAAAATATGCTGCTATATTGGTGGTTCTGTTGCTATCAGATACTTAGCAAGCTAGTAGGCAGCAAACTATCATAAAGTGATCGTTTACCCATTTTGAACAAAAATATTTCACTTCCCCCTATGTAGGACAGTAGTGGTGCTATCTTCCTCTCAACTGCTAGCCTTCTGCCACTGAGCTGGACTTCCCCCCAGCTATCATTCAGAAAAATGAGAGGAACAATCAGTGAGAGGAAGATAAGACCACTACTGTGCTACATAACAGTTTGGGGCTAACAGCAAAGTGAAAAAATGCCAATTTTTTCACAATGGGTGAACTTTCCCTTTAACAACAGCCAGGATAACATAAACCAGTGATATCACAGCTGGATAGATGGCTTTTTGGCTAATGCCAACAGGCTAATGCCAACAGGCTACAGGATGAATTTGAAAATGTAATGTTACTGTTACCTAATAGTGCAGGTTTGATGCAGATGTATTTGGAGACAGTGCTTGTAGATATACTCTGTGCTGTAGTGAAGTACAATACTTCACTTAGTCAAAAGACACTTAAGTAAAAGTAAAATTCCTGTCTTCAAAAAAATACTAAAGAAAATGCAAATACACAAGGTTTAATGTACTGCTTTTATACACACCATTATAGTGCATACACTTTCCCACTTTCATCTTAAAATGGGATAACTGCCCACAGAGCAAAAAAACTATCATCAAGGTAAAGGTACAGCATACAGAAAATCCTTAAAAAGTAGCTCCTGGTGCAGGGAGATAAAGTATGGAAGTGTGTGTGTGTGTGTGTGTGTGTGTGTGTGTGTGTGTGTGTGTGTGTGTGTGCACGTGTGTGTGTGTGTGTGTGAACTTGGAGTATTAAAACCAGTATACAGTTGAGAAGCAAAGCAGCTTAGTCGTCCACGGACAGCACATGTTAGTTTCCACACTGGACCACTTGTATCTACACATTAAACCAACAGAGCTACGTATATATCTGTAAAGCAACAATAGCAGCATGAGTAATGGCTGATTAAACTATAGTAAATGATCTCATGGTTCTATACCAGCAGAGGCACATGCTAATCTCTCCTTGTTACTGCAGCTGAATGCTGTGCCACCTCAGCATGTGGGCGTGAGGATGTGTTTGCTGTGAAAACCATCCTCATGTTGATGACATTTTAGTTGAATCTGGTCTGAAAGAAGCAGATTTCCAGTCCTCAGATGTCCAGATAAAGCTCTGCTTACTTCAACAAGCATGTTTCTTTTTTAAATCTTGTATTATCTTGGGAATTATAAAGCCTAATTCAGCAGGCAGTGTGCTTTTTTTCATCAGAGTGAGTTCTATGATCTTTGCAAGGTCTTAACAAAGTGTTGTCTCACAAATTATATTCAATCCTTGGGAGGCAAACATGCCCTTGAAGCATCAAGAGCAGCAAATAAGGATTTGGAAAACAAGATTTGAGACTGAACAAAGAGAAAACTATGCCTTTAATATTCTGTAAAGTTGCTTTCACATTAAAAGATTGTTAATGGTAGTCAGCAGGAGAAGGAGAGTGCTTTGGGGCAGCAGAGAAGAAGAAGGCTGTGTTCCTTAGAGAAGAGAGAGAAAGGGAAGGAGATGGTAAGAGAAAGAGAAGAGGCACTCCATATCCCCATCCCTCCAACAGGAGATAATTAACACGCGCCCCCTTCGCTCCAGACCCAATTAGTGTTACCATTTTGTCTGCCTGGTAACAGGCGCGTGGCTGCCTTAAGCTAAAGAGGGCTTGATCTCATGGATAAACACGACAGTGTGCTGGCTTGGCTTCACTCCAGCCGGCACACTGGATTTCTTTGCCATGACTGCACATTTCATACAGTCATAGACCCACAGTCATTTCATCATTCTGACATGATGTATTGCAGCAGTTACTGCTGTGATCAAGATGCATTGATGCACTGAACAAAACTCACTTTATTTTGCTTTATTATTTTTATTTATATTTGCAAAATGATTGATAATCTTAGGTTAATTTAATTATAAAATATATAATGCATGACATAATTAACTAAGATAAATATTGTTTTTTGGGGATTTTTTAAAATGTTCTAAAAAAAATTTTTAAACCTTTTTTTGAACTATTTATTTATTTATGTATTTATGTATGTATGTATGTATTTAGCTATTTTAGGAGTAATCTTCTGGTTAATCTTACATTTTGGGGTAATTTTCTGTTCTTTTTTGTAATTTTCTTGCATGTTTTCAAATTTTTGTTAAATTTTGTGATAATTTTATGATTTTTTAAAAACAAAATCAAGTTTATTTGCAGAAGTTAAAAAGGGTTTATGGATTTTTACTATTGAATGGTATTGCCATTGATACAAATACTATTAGCCTGATAACTAAACAAATTTCTGCCTCTTGAAATCAGTAAATATCACCCTACTTTAGGACTCAGTTATCACCTTCCCACTCCTCAGCAATACGCCTTTCTAATGGCTCTTGCTGACCAGTAACATTCCCTTCAGTCTCTTGAGATCACAATGTTCTAAATGCCATCTGTACAAAGTAGTTATCATGCATTTATGCACCATAATTAGCATATGTTCTATTTGGAGTTAGCCATCTCTCTCCTGGAGCAGTGATGCTGACATGGAACAGTGTGGCGGTGACCTAGAGGTCGACTCAACTCTGTATTTTAAGTAGTAAGTGCAACATCTTCAATAGACTGAACTTCTACACACTTAAAAACTCCCACTAATGAAATGGTGGGAGGGCTAAATAAATAACCCAACAACAGCAACAACAACAACAACAACAACAACAACAACAAGGCTTGCCCAAGCTAAGCCACACAACCACATGGAACCAGCTAACACGGGGAACACACCGACCGACCACCAACCTGACTGCTACTGTTCAGCATGACTTCTGTTTTGCCTTGTCACAGACATTTCTGGTAAGAAACAAAGTTCATGTTTGCTAACTAATGTTAGGATAATGCTAGCTTCTGTTTCAAAGGAAGTATGGCAGCTGTTATTGACTGATGGCTCTAATTTTGAATGCAGCTGATAGCTAGCAAGTCATTGCTAGCTTATGTTTCTTTGATGGTGTAATATTTTTAGTCTGGAGTATATTCAACTGTTTTCTCCATTCAAATAGATGAGGCTAATTTTATATAGCCAAAAACATTCTTTCTTTCTTTTTTTATAGTATTTTTCAGTAATTGAAATGAAAGCAGTACCAGTAATACCATAAGTACCAGTCAATGCCTACCTCACTCTGACAAAACTCAGAGTGAGGAATTGCACAATAAAGAAAATCTTGAGCACATTTTTTTTTTTCAGGAAAATGTTAATGTTAAATGCTTCATGCAACTGGCCACTGTATAATTTAAGCAAATCCCAGACTTTACTAGATCTCATATGAGTGCTCTGCAAAAAACTCTGAGGTCAGGAGGCACTTCATCAGTTATATGAAGTCCCCACATAATACAAATCCTGTGCGTGTAGGGCTTTAGCTAATGAACACGACTCGAAATATACTGTAGCGACCCTCATGTACTGGTATGAATAGCTGTAAAGGTATACGTCACGTTAATGTTTTGAAATAGTAGCATCAGGAGCCTGGCTGATTCATGTTAAACATTAGGGGTAACTTAATGTTCACTTTAAAGTGATGTCATATGTCTGTCACAGTGTGGCAGGGAGACATTTCACCACATGACAGCGGTAGGCCATGGAATTTAACCTATGGTGGCCCCTTTTGCGCAAGGTTGTGTGCAATACCAACAAAAGCTGGCATAACCTAATGTGATGTGCAGTTCAGTTAAATTTACTTAACATTTAGTGCTGGCTATTTCATTTGCCATGGTTATACCACAGTTGTTGTATCATTGGTTTGCTCTTCTGTCATATCCATCAGGGCGGGCCAAGATGAAGGGCCAGAGACTTCTTTGATGCTGTGTCGTCACTGCACGTCCTTTCATCCTGTTTGGACCTGATTGTTTTATTGGTCAGCTGTTTTACATTTTACTCTCAACTGAGATATTGCCACATTTTATTTTATCAGTCCCAGGTTTAAGACATAACACAAAGAAACCTTTCTATTAAAGAACCTACTGATACATGCTACTTTAAAATGTGTTATCTTGTTATGTGTTGGCAGCTGTTGTTTATGTAAAATGCATTGACTTGTATCTGATAAATACACTGGGTATGTAAAACAAAAAAAATTATTGTTGTATGGTATTATTTGAACTGACAAGTATTTCTTATTTTCTGATCTAGTTAAGACTTTTGTGCTAGAGGCACCAGTGAACAATTCTTAACTAACTGGTTGCAATGCCTTTTTTAGTGGGCATTCCCAATCAACAACTTGTAGTTGAATGAGCGTGAGACACATGTTGTGCAAACTAATTATTTTTAATTGGCTAAATTACGATGCCAACTAAGATTTTCACATTCAGTGAACTAGTAAGACTAGAAAACTGGGCTAACAAAGAAAAGCAATTGCAACCAGTTACGTGAAAATAATTAGTTGGCACAGCTTTACATTTATCACAGTGTGCCTGTTTCCTGGTACAATCCCCAAAGGCAAAGAGTTTGTCGAAGTGGCCTTGAGGAAGACACTGAACCCCTGATGGGCAGCTTTGCACCTTACATGATAGCCTCTACCATCAGTGTGTGAGTGTGTGTGAATGTGAGGCAGTGCTTAGTAAGATAGAAAAATGCCACACAAATCCAGTCCAATTACACAGAATGCTTTTTTTGATCAGGTTTTATGATGTGCCTCTGATGGAACTATGAGTCATTGTTAATGTATTTTTTAGCATTAAAGCAAAAGTGAACTTTGGTAGAGTGTTGATTACTTTAGTGTTATCTGAGTCCACATGCTGGTGAAACATCCCCATTAGTTGCTCTGTGCTCTCTGAGCTGCTAATCCACAATACTGGATTCATACATATTTATTCTGTATCTCTCCATTCACGTCCATAGCAAAACCGCCTCCAAAATAAAACTTTTATCACATAAACCAACACCAACAAAGAGCATTATAGCAATATAAAAAGTCTAAGTTAAAGTTAAACAGCTTTTTTCTTGTTAATTTCCTAGTTGAAGTGGAAAGTTGATCTGCAAAGTCCTTTCCCAACTCATGCTCTCCTACTCTCTTCTTCCTCTAATCACTTAGACTTAAAAAATAAGTCAAATATTTTAGCCAAATGATGAACTCATTACAGTTTGTCATTACAGAGTCTTGTTTAGTATCACTGTTTCTTAAGGCTTTTGAAAACCATGCATAATTTCTATCATCTTTTAAATCACTATTCAGATTTTTGCTTTCATTTTAGCAAAGGTTTGATTGATTTCAAAAGACCTTAATTATATAATGTGATTTTCCTTCTGTTTCCCGACAGGAATCAAAGTGATAGGTGGAGTAAAGGAGGTGACTGGAGAGGAGTTTGGAGTCTACGTCAAACGGATTTTACCTGGTGGCCTTGCTTCAAGTGATGGTAAGGGAGTGTTTTCTTGAATGAATGAATGACTGAGTGAATCCTTTTTTTTTAAATTCTTTTGTCTGTTAGGAAATCTACTTTTAACAGTCATCAACAGTGCAGTGCAACAAAAAAGACATCAGTGCAACAGTGCTTCAGTGAATCTCCAAGAGACAGGAACATCAGTCTCACTTCACATAATTTGACTGGACACACACATTCGTAGTTGGGATTTGAAAGTGTTCAATTTAGAGTTCACTGGTAACCAGTCCTATGGAGATTAGGATGAATGTTTTGTTTGTCCTTGCTGCTCTATAAATTGGAACTTGTGTCCTGATGGCAGTTGTGCAAAGGTGACAGTGGGTCTTTGCATGAAATATCATTCATCCGCAGTTGTTTATTTTGTATAATGAAAGTGTTAATTTAGGGGGTATTTCCTAATTTCATCATCCTGTGTGTACTAATGTATGTTGGTTAACTCGTTCCTCGATAGCCGTTGCTGCCTAAACGGTGTTAACACTTTTCCTGTTTTATTATTGCACTGAATGAAGACCTGCAATGCAGTAAAGCACACCAAAGTCTTAGTTTGGTCCATCATCCAACTTGTACAATAAAAATTGAACAAAAAGTCGAGCTCACATTCAAAGTAAAAGTTGCGTATTTTGAAGCATATTGGCTGAAGTGGTCAATTTAAGGAGCTAAAAAAAATTAAGTCTATTTAATCTTTTACTTTGGGTGAACGTTAAAGGTCATATATAGGGCTGCAACCTGTGATGAATCCCACAAAGTTGATTTACCTTGAACTCTGACTTTATTGTTGACTCTGTTGTCATGATTTAATAGTAATTTAATAGTATGGCAGTAAGAAAAGTGACTTTTGCATTGAAGTGGAACTGACTGTGTTAAATACGAGTGAAAGTCTTGGGTTGGTCAATATGGATATAGATGGTGTGGAGATGACAGAGTGGAGCATTACGCACCAACTGCCAACTACTGTTTGTTGTTTTGTAATATTGCAGCCTTCACGATGAAAGATTGCCCAGATATCATCCGCTAATATCCACTGTAATTTGTAATTCGAACAAGCCGTGTTAAATTAAAATGCTCTGATGTACATGATTCGGGCAGATTTCACTAATGACAAAGCAGCAACAATCTCATTACTGCAAATGAGGCTTTTTGGATAAAAAGCTTTTTTTGTACCAGAGTTCCTTGAGAGCTGCACAAATCAAGTCTTTGTGGGGTCCAGCAGCGACACCTGATAGAGCAGAACACTGGAGGCCACTGTGGTTGTGTATGTAGATATCAAAGAATAAAACAGGACACACTGGTGCACACATTCAAGCCATGAGACTTGAATTTTTCTTTAACTGAAGGACATTGCCTCTCTCTCTTTCTTTGACTCTCTCCCAGACATTGTGGGGAACCAGGGGAGACAGTTCATGCATGGTCATGCAGTAATGAGAAGAGAAAAATGTAATAACCAAATAGTCTTTGCCAGTATCCCCTCTATGTTAGTGGTGTCCAGTCGTGTGTCATGGAATAGTATGCAGATTTTTCAGCCGAAGACTACACAATCTTAGGCTTCACTCAAATGCTTGTCCAGTCAAAATTCAAGTAATGCCACTACCCTATACTTAACTTTCCACATAGTATTACTGGCTGTACACTGCCAGGCAATTGTAGGTATGACCTCTATCATACACTTTCATTCTACTGTTAGAGAGAACTATTGACAGAATGTAGTTATTTATTATACAAGTAACGTGAGAATATAGAGGATTGTTTCTCACCTTTACAATCTAGGCTGTTGCTTACTTCCAGAAGGGCTACTGTACTTTTATTTCATTAAAATGTCCAGCCTTGAAATGAGCTCAGTGATAATACATTACAGAATTCTCTTGAAATAGAACTAGGGACCATTGCTGGTTTTGTCCTTCTTTTAACACAAAACACACAAAGTTTGAGTCTTCCAGCCAATCATGATCCACAGAGATTTGCGTTTTGCTTGTCTTGCCTTCATTATTAAACTAATGAGCTCAGCAGAGATTCCATAAAACAGTTTTTGCATTATAATTAATGCAGAATGTGATAGTTGTCTCTGACTGTGCTGAACTTTTCAGAACAGCAGAAATCTCAATTACCATATTGCTAAAAGGGTGATTGTCTTGTTTTAATAGATTTAGAATTAGCAATAGTGTGCATAACAGTCCTCAAACTGAATTCTAAGGAGAGTTATTTTGCTGTTAGTAGGTTATGTAGTAGAGCATAATTATCTAGAGAGATTTGTCACTAGCTGTGTTTCCATAAATCCTGTGTAGCCTCGCTAGATTTCCTTTTTCCACGATCACGTCAGCGATTTTTGTAGCTGATTATTGGATGTCATGGTATCAATCTGGCACTTCACACTGTGATTGGCTGGGAGCTCCACACCCACTGTCCAAAGGCCGACGCCCAGAAGAATCCCAAGCTCAGCGGCTCAGGATTGTGTTTGTATGAAAATCCTACTCGTTCTTTACCTTCTCATTCTTCAGTTTTTTCCTGTGCCTCTTTTCTTGTTTAGGCCCTTGTAACTCTCATCCAGTGGCCATTCTTTTAGAGCCATATGTCACTTGGTGAAACTCGCTGTAAGGATGGACATCTTTACTGAAACTACTGGCTCCCATTTATTTTTTTCGTGACGCCTCTCCTTTCACTCTCTCACACCACATTCTGTTAGGAACTAGTGTAAGGCTTTTCCTGGTTCACCAAGATTTGTCAAAGCTCATTGCTGACCCATGGTTAACCATGTGTTTTCACAACACTGCACTTGGTAAAGTCAAGCTGGAAACAATCCAGTGTGCGATGAGACTCAGCAGTGAGATGGTAATTCAGATGTCTGCTGCTGTCACATCTGTCAAACAGTGCCAAAGGTGTTCATATACCTTGTGCAGCAGCAGGAGGTGAAGCTGCTCTAGGTGCTCTATTAAATGGCCGAGCTACCATATCCACCACCAAGAGGGGCTGCTCATAGTGCAGTTAATCAAACAATGATGCCTGTGTTTTTATCAGTAGGTTATTTATCATTTTTCAGGGTATCCTTATTGTGAGCTAGCCTACTCTCTTTGAGAACTTGTATTTTTTTTAAATGGTATTTCTTCAACTGCCCAATTAAATTAGCAGCATTATAATTCGCTGTGCTGATGATGTTACTTGAGTTGCCCAAGACCAGCAACATTAATATGAGGCTTTTTAATGATCAGTGCATGGAATCATCAATTTTTTGTGGACATCCCTAAAATGCATAGATGTACACTTCTGGTTTTGTAATAATTATTCCTTGTATAATACAGGCAGAACTGGAATGAAGCGAATGGAGTAGAACAGTCTTTCCCATTGAAATCAGCATACCAGAATGGTTGGCGTGGCCATTTTTATGTGTACCTTTGCTATGGTACTGGGCTAGATTCCATATTAACCAACTAATGGTGAGTCACTGACTCTAGGAGGTGAGAGGATTTGCAGCAAGGACCAAAGCAATGTTTCAGCCAGTGTCTGTTAGTCATTTAAAGTTCCTAGTTTTCCTCTCCACTAAAGTTGAGCTTAACTACCACAGTTTATTGTATTTAAGATGAGGTAAAACATATGTTTGATGATGCTGATCAGCTAGGTTTGCTTGTTTGCAGATGACTGAATGAGCTAGACTGAGAAACTCTCTGATGTTATGTTAACCTCGTCACTAAAGTCAGTTTTCATTTCAGGTTTGATAGTACTTGTGTAACACAGCAATTGCATTTAGGCTAAACGGCGCAACATGTCGACACAGTTCTCAGGCAAGTGGGACACACTTTATGGCCCTTTTGATATGTCACCATAGCAAAACATACATTCGCCATTTTATTCAGTACCAGCCAAATGACCATGGCAAACAACAACCGTTCTAGTCCATTCAAGTTCTGCGGTAATACCATTAGAAAATTACTTGAAAAATGATAGGGAATGGATTTCAAGTGACTGACACAGTGGCCTCCCTTTCAAGCTGATGATCTCTGAAGTGACAGGAGAAGTGTTTGTGCAGTTACATAGCCTCTCTCATGAGAGCATGAGGACATTAATAAAACACACTACAACAATGTCATGGCCTACTTTCACTGTCCCATAACTGTCAGATATAAGACCTAGATTTGGGAGTGAAATATGTGAGAACCTTTGCTGCTTTGCTTTAAATATTCACCACGTTTTGTGTCTGTGAGATCCTGAATAGCCTTGTGCCCAATTCAAAAGCGATTTCTCAAACTTCAAGCAGGCCAATCAGCGTTGTTGTAGGCTGGAACAAATGTTGACATAATCAAGCTGTGCCAGAGCCAGAGACCATAGCATATTAGCTCACACTGACTAACATGAGAAAAAAGATGAATAAGTTATAAAAGCTTCTGTCGACATTGTTTTAAATAAATTAAAACTAAAAATATTCAAAACGTAATGCACTAGGGCGCCCCGGAAGCTCAATGGATAAGAGCGTGTACCATGTTTCAAGGCTGAGTCCTGAATGCAGTGTCCTGAGTTCAAATCCGACCTCAGGCCTTTTGCTGCATGTCTATACTGTGACTGGCATATAATAATAATTTTTGCAGAATCCACTGAAGCAATGTGTGCTGAAGCTGTTTTTGATAGGGGAGCATGGTTTTTGTGCTGACTGGATTTAGTAAAAGTTTAATTTATCAACTAACCTTGCTGGAAAGGATCCCCCATATGTTTGTTCAAATTAGCCTAGCTCTGTTCTGGGGAGGTAGTTTCGAGGCTAACAACAGGCTAGCCATGGAGCCTAACTCCCTGGAACAGAGCTAGACTATGCCAACTGAAAACTACGTTACAGCGGCTGGACACATCAGTTGCTAGTGATTGGTTAATGTGATTAAAATCCCTCTGCCTACAGAAAAATCAATAAACATGAGGACAGTTTCAGACAGAATGATGGAAAGGAAACACAATGGCCATTCAGGTCAATATCAGGTTAAACCTTGGAGGGTTCAAATTGCACC